>WBNM01030665.1:405374-453502 GCA_013399055.1 Ramphastos sulfuratus
TATTTAAGAAACCACTCCCTTTTCTTACTACTTACAAGCATATCTACACATTGAATTATACATTGGTGGCTGCATTTAAATGCTTAACAATATTACTGTGGTTCTGAGTGTTCAGGTGCCACCCAAAGAAATTGCAGCAGCTCTGTATAATTCCAGGTATTGCAAAGAAGCAAACATTACAGTGCTTTACAAAAAGTCTGGTAAGAAGCAATGGTAAAGAACAAAATCAAGTTCTTCATTACGTGTCATTAATAATAATAATAAAAAAAAACCAAACCACAACACAACTATATCTTTGCTACATAAACAGTGCATATTCTTTAATCAAAAAACCCACTGTGGGAATCAACAAATAACTTAATCAAAAACATATAGTCACCTGCAAATTGTGTCCCTTAGCAGTTCATTCACAGGTTTTATTCAGCCCATCTCAGAAGCCTCCCTTTTGTAGTATTTTTAAAGGATTCCTTCTTTAGTATAGCAAAAGTACATTTAAAGTTAATTCCTGTAGAGATTCAGTATTTAGGCATTAGCAATCACAGCTTTTTTTGTCAACAGGCAGCCTTACTCTATCCACAAATATTATCTATGCTAAACAT
Organism: Ramphastos sulfuratus; assembly: GCA_013399055.1. Lineage (NCBI taxonomy): Eukaryota > Metazoa > Chordata > Aves > Piciformes > Ramphastidae > Ramphastos > Ramphastos sulfuratus. The sequence goes on from WBNM01030665.1 coordinate 405,974, forward strand.
GTACTTCAGAATCTAAACTCTGCTTAAGACATAAACAGCAAAAAAAAAAGGCACTGCTGAGGTATTGTTAAGTTCATATTTTAGACTCTCCTTATTTGGTCCAGTTTTCAACACCACAGCATAATTGGTATCATCCCTATCAGCCATTTGGGGCACTAATCAACTGTAGCTGTCAGATGTTCAGGTTTGTGAAAATAATACAGCTACATTTATTGCTTGTAATATTTGATATACAAACACATGTGCGTTCAGAATTAATCAAACATTAAGGCTGAGGTTTTCAAAGCTAATTAAAAGGCTTATGCATTAATTTTCCATTAAATTCTGTGGCAATCAGATGTTGGAATGTTCTGTGCAAGGCTCCAAATCCCAGCATAGAAATGGAGCTTGTTACATTTGCTGAATCAAAGCTGGAGGGTGACAACAGGGTTGGGATTCATTTCACCCCAAGACAGTTGTCTAAATTCATATGAGATAAAAAGCCTCCTGGAGATATCTGTCTCTTCACTGACTGTAGAGGGAGCCTAGAGAATAGTTCAGTCTAGTTGTGTAACTTTTACAGGGATAAAGGTAGGCAAGATAAATCCTATTCTACAAACCTCTCAAGAATTTAAAAATGAGGCAGAAAACTGGTTGAGGTTTTGAGAGCTTACAGAGTGAAGGACAAACATAAGTGAGAAGCTGGGTGAAACAACCGTATCTACTTTGTCTACGTTTTTACAGTCTTGGCAGGAAATCCTATAAACGATGTTCAAGTTTCTTTCTCACAGTGCTCAAAGATCTCCAGGCTGCCAGGTTCCTGCTGTTTCATATAAAAAGCTCCGAGTGGCAGACAGAAGTTGGAGCACTGGTTAAAGATTCCTGCCAGTATGAAATGTTTTAAATGAAGAAGATGTGGTTATTTGCCTGGCTTCCTAACTTCACTCTCTGGCTAGCAATAGTTGCCAATAAAGGACCTCAAATTCTGCGTTTTGTCTCGCCCTCTATTTGAATACAAAACTCCTGTAGAAATAAAAGTAGAGGCAGAATTGTTCATACATGTCTCCCTACATTCTCAAAAATCTGAACTACAGAGAAATCCTAAGTTTAGACTACTTATATCAAATAATGACATTTCTCTTGCACTGTTCTGCTACCATCAGATCACTCCGTTTGTCCCTGTTTCCATCATGTGGCACTGTCCTTCTCGAGCATCTAACACTCACTAACAAGCAAGTGACAGCAAGTGATTAATGAAAGAACAGTAATGAGGAAGTCAGGTTGCTCCATGCTCCAACCAACAGAGGATGAGTTGTGCTTAAGACAATTGCAGTTTCTCAGTACAGATGGTTTACAAGTTTTGATGGTGAGAAGTGCAAGGCAGTGAACCTTTATAACTGATATTTGCATTTACAAATTAAAAAACTCTGATTCAAATGGAGATGTCTTACAATGACAAAAACTACTTAGAACCAAAACTTTTACTGTTACTGCTGCTATAATATTGTATAACAATGTATAACAGTACCAGATCACTGACAGGGGTGCCGAGATTGCTAAATCAAAGGATATTTAGTTTCTGTCCTGAAAAAGCACCACAAGAAATGTAAACAGAATAAAGCACACCTTAGGGAAACTCAGAGGTTGTGACAACAGAGTGGTTTTGTGTGTTTGCTTTAATTATTAACTTTAGATTTTCACTTCAAAAGAAATGGGAGAATTTATGCATGCCAAGAAGTGCTCACTTTCTAAACTCAGTCTGCACTGAGCAAAGTAAGTACAGCGTTCTTCTAAATGGCATATCTTATCTTGTCAACCTCATTTAAAGTAAAAAGGCATCAGTAGCAATAATCAGAATGCATTTTGGTGAACAATTCCTTCACAGAAGCCAGCTATTACATACTGTAACAAATTAAAAACTCCAAAAGTCTATGCAGGTCCCCAGAGAAATGCTATTTAATAAAGCAAACAGTGATATTGAATGTGACAGAATTCCATTTGCTACAGAATCCCATCCAACTGAGTTTGGCTGTGGCTGAAGCAATTAGAGAAAGCTGTGATTTAATGATTATGCTAAAACCCTAGACAAACAAAGCTCTCACCTACCAAGTGGCCACTTAGCTGTATCACTACCACCAAAATGTATAAAAATCCTTGTAGGATTTCATTTGCTGTCAGTCAACTAGCAGCAACATGAGCAATTATTTACTAAAAATGTCTACTTACTAGCTACCCTACTGCTTAAACATGAAAAATGTATAAATCTAAATTTAAACAAAGTAAGCAAGGCCAAGTGTGAACTACACATGTCAGAAAAATCACCCACTAAGGTCATCCTTGCAGCTGAGACCTGTTATGATCTAGCTGAAAGATCACAACAGGTCAGTGTTTCGCCCTTTTTCTTTAAAATAATATCTGTATGTTGTATATGATAATCCACTGGGGCCTCACCTTTGGGTCCATAAACATCTAATGAAATTTTAAACATCTTTTCATCACAGCAGTAGCCTCCTATCGCTTCAGATGCTGTGGACCTGTTATATCAGCAGTAAAAGTGATTCACTTGAGATTTCTTACCTTTCAAGAGATGGTATTTGGCCTTCCCTATTTTCCAATGCTTTCAGAATGTCTTTGTGTAAGATGTATGACATACAGCAGTACAAAAAGTAAAGGACTGTATGCACGTGACAACTTGGAAAACTTGTTTTAGAAAGTTTGCAGATTTGCCTGGAAACTGTGGACTTTCTCAGTGTGTTCATGCCAGCCAACAAGATCCATCACGAAAATCATTGGCCTTTCTGAGTTTAAACTTTCACAGTAGTCTGTGAGCTGAGAGAGTGACATCTATGAGACACTGGCACAGGTTGCCCAGGGAGGTTGTGGCTGCTCCCTCCCTGCAGGGGTTCAAGGTCAGGTTGGATGAGGCCTTGAGTGACCTGTGCTAGTGGGAGGTGTCCCTGCCAATGGCTGGGCATTGGAACTAGATGATCTTTGAGGTCCCTTCCAATCTTACCATTCTATGATTCTATGAGGTAGATTTTTACCCTCACTGCTTTCCAGGTGAAAGTATCTTCTGATAAAGAGCAAGCAAAGCCTTGGGAAAAGAAGTTTCCTCCCTTCCAACCTTCTTTAAGGATCTAAAGACACAGTGCACATCTGTAGCCTAAACAAAAATACCAGTGTTGATATAGCCATTGAGAAAATGAAGTCTGGGAGAAAGCTCAAACACAGAGAAAACTATTTTAAGAAAGAAAACATTTTTGCACAACATGGTGAATCATGCAGAGAATCGCTGCAGAGGAGAGTGAAAGAACTTAAAGAAGCTATGTATAAGAATCCACCACAAAGGCAGCTCAGACTTATTTTCAAAGATGTAAATCCTCATGTCTTAACAAAAGCATGTAGTGTGGGGTTTGGGGTTTTTTTTCTTTGTTTATTTTGCTAGAGATCTGTATTTCTAACTAAAAATAAGCAAAAATTCCGTTCAGATTTTTTTTCTTTTTTTCTTTCTTCCCTCCCACCCCCCAATGTACTACATGCCCCCCAAGAGTGCTGCAAACCCAGAGCATCTACGCTTTCAGACCTTTTCTTGAAGATTTTTTTTTTCCCCCAGATTACTAAAAAGCCTGAGAGGGCTTTTTTTGACAAAGCCAAGAAGCTACATGGTCCCATTTCTGGGAATGTGTAACTGCCAGAGGAGCTGTCATCTGAGAGTGAGACAGAAAGTCAGAAAAGATTCAGTGCTAATGTCTTCTTAGACTGGGGGAAGCTTATGTCAAGCTCAGCCTAGAATATATGGCTCCACACCAAGCAGCTTGGATTCTACAATGCAGTGACAATCTCTGTGAGATGTTATCATATTTCTGTGCACTATGTTTAATCATAGCCTACAAAATTGATCATAGCTGAATCTCTCTTTAGGTCCTCAAACAAAGACTGTAGCAAAATATTACAGATACTCTTCTGAGGGTGCAGGGTTCAGCTGCTGACTATTCAAGGTTCACCTTCTCTGAAGAAATTCCTCCACAATCAGCATGATTTTCACACCTGATTTCTGCATGCCACACTGAAGGATCACCTTTCTCTTCTGAAACAAATTATTTCTCCTCTTTTGTTATTATTTCTCCCTCTTGCTTTCTTAGCTTTTCCCACAAGGAGAGGCACTGATACAGACATGCAGGCACTCACTTTCTATTTTCAGCTTCTGCAGTAGCATCACCTAGATCAGGTTATCTGCCTCACAGTATATTACACTGTCTCTGGGCTGAGGCACTCTAGAATGAACTTTTTATAACCTCCACAACATGTGAGGTCTGAAAACTGCAAGAGGCCCATCAGAAACTGCCAGGTCAGCACAGAGCCCACCATGCATCTTATAGCTTTGTATTAAGCAAACTGCTTGTTCAGACTCCTGTGAGTGTTCTAGTTCAGTAAGGCTCAACATCTGGTAGGGGTCAGATCTGGGCTGACTTCCTTGTGAGCTGATTCAAAACTCTTTAGGATAGCTGACAATTGCAAGCCCTCATGTCCTAAAGTCTCAATGTACTCACAGTACAGACTCAAAGCAGCTTCCTCTTCTCTCCCTGAATATACTCACACACCTTGATCTTAAGGGACCACAAAGAGGTCAGTATTCTCCTCATCCCTCTGACAGTATTCCAAGCACTCGTCAGTAGCAGCCGAGGAGGTGACAGAACACCACCCAAGGGAAATGGTCTAGAAACTGCAGAGCTACTGGATCTTTCCAAGTGTATTATACAATGTGCTGCAGGCACATGATCCTAGGGGTTGTCAGCTGATATATACCAGTGGTCAGGATGAGATGTGAAAACAGAAGTGTCCTCTACAGCCTGCAGGATGAGTCATGCAAGAATCATAGAATGGTTTAGGGTGGAAGGGGCCTCAAAGATCATCCAGTTCCAACCCCCTGCCATAGGCAGGGACACCTCCCACTAGCACAGGTCACTCAAGGTGTCATCCACCCTGGCTTTGAACACCTCCAGGGAGGGAGCAGCCACAACCTCCCTGGGCAACCTGTTCCAGTGTTTCACCACCCTCACTGTAAAAAACTTCTTCCTAACATCCAGTTTCAATCTCCCCTCTGCCAGTTTAAACCCATTACTCCTCGTCGAACCTATCAAAACAGCAGCAGTGCCTTGCAAACATAAAAGGAGAAATTATGTTCCACAGTGTCCCTATGATAACTAGCAGAGCAGTCAGGAGTAATGAATGTCTCCTAAGAAATGCAAGGTGAAAAGGTGGTATTGTAGGAAGCAACCATAGGTCTAAGAACTGATGTTTCCTATTGGAAAGACTACAGTTCTTTTTCATTCCTAGAAAATGCCCAGTTGACAGGTGTACTTCTTAGACTGAATCAAGTACTTTTGTTCTTCCAAGGTGGCCACTTCTTGGATTTTGAGAGAGGGAAAAAAACAAAGAGTAACTTCTCTATGGTGAAATAAAGAGAAGCAGGTGTACAGTTTGTTCACTTTGACTACTGCTACCACAAATATCTCCAAGGAAATGTTACATTTTTTTGTCAGTGTTTAAAAGAAGAAAACAAAAAAAAAAAAAAAAAAAGGAAAGGGTATTATTTCTCACTCAGCTAATGATCCAAATCCTTCTGGTATCTTCCCCATCTATAGGTTCTACCTCAGGTGAGATGTTGCAGTGTCTGTTCTACATGGTGTAGTGCTGGGAGCAAGCAGATAGATTTTATAGCTTAATATTTGACATTGTCAGTCTTTAGTATCTATTTCCTTGCTACAAGCTTAGAACAACTAGGTCCTCTATTCTCCTGCTACAGACTGTGCACTGTGTAGTTTGTCCTACCAAAAAATTATCTTGAAATCAAAGCTCTCAGGTCCTCCAGACAGATAGTAACCTGTGTTCTTTTTTTTTCAAGAAGAGGAGCCTATCCCGGTGGTAACCATGGTTGCAGAGAGAAGCTTGAGTGTGACAAAATGCAAGGGAATAAAGGGAATTCCAAACTCTTTTTCTTCTTCAATATTTAATTGCAAGATCTTTCAGAGCTTGACTCTGCTTTGGGTAGGATCGCTGAGTGGCTTGTCTATTTTAATTGCGTACGTTCGTTCCCGTGGCTATCAGTATCAGGTAACTGGAAGCTCACTTGAAGGCAGGGTGTTAAGCAGAGTGCAAATTTCTCATTTGGAGCAGAAGAAACTGTGATCATCTTTGATATTATCTTTTTTCATTCAGCTTCTTTGATTTGAGTGTTACTATCAAAAGAAAGTGACCTGAACACATTAAAGACGATGCAAGTTTCAGTATTCCCTGTTGCACACGACTTAAAAATTAACAGTTCATTAATATCCAAACAGACCTGCTTTGGGGAGACCTGATCAGAATTCAGCACTGGATATGACAAGTGCCTGAGAGAACTGCCAATGAGGTTTTAAAGAGGCCCAGAAGCAGCATGTCCTCTATGTTATTTCCAAGTTGTTCACCTAGAGAAAGCAGTATTTCTGCTTCAGTGACAGAATAAATACAAGGAAAAAAAAAATGTTTTTTCCTCCAGTTCCCAACAGGACAGCATTTTGCACCAATATAAGAAAAAACAATCTGCTTATTTTTATCTAATTCATGACTGGTACAAAGAGAAAGATGGTAACTCCCCTTCCTTCATGCTTTGATAGAAAATCAACAGAGAAGTAACACAAACTGACAGGTTTTTATGATTGACCTCCTGATAGCTACCAGTGCATAAATATGCAGTTGTTAAAACTTATCACTAGGGCCAGGGTTATCCCCTCCTGACTAGGAGTCTGCCAAGTCTTAAATAAATAAGCTAAAAATAGAGTTCCAAAGTAATGTGTTCTATTTAGTAGATTCCACCACTAAAACTTGTGTTTCCCAGCAAATCTCCAGACAGGAGAGTTGAGATTTCACAGTTTTGTGTCTTCAGTTGCTAGGTGTTGCACAAAATTTGGTAGGTAGGAAGGCCATCTCTATGCCTCTTCACTAATAAGTAGTGTCTTTCAGAGGTCCATAGCAGGATCAAATGCAGCCTCAGCAAGCTGGTAGATGACACCAAGCTGAGTGGTACATTTGAGGCCTGAGAGACAAGACACCATTCAAAGGAACCTGAACAAGCTCATGTGTGTCTATGTGAAGTGAACATCTGAGGCTCAACAACACCAAGTGAAAGGTCCTGCACTTGGATTGGGGCAAGCTACACTGTGAATACAGGCTGGGCATGCTAGCATGGAGAGGAGCCCTGCAGAGGAAGACTTGGAGGTACTGGAAATCTGGACGTGAGCCAGCAATGTGTGCTCGTAGGCCACAAGTCCAACTGCACCCTGGGCTGCATCAAAAGAAGCACGGCCAGCAGGTTGAGGGAAGGGATTCTGCAGCTCAGTCCACTCTACTGAGACCTGGAGTAGTGTCCAGCTTTGCAGTCCTCCTGACAGGGACCTGTTGCAGGAAGTCTAGGAGAAGGCCACAGAAATGGTCAGAGGGATGCAAAATCTGTCTTACAAAGAAAGGCTGCGAGAGTTGGGTTGTTCAGCCTGGAGAAAAAAAAAAGCTCTGGGGAGCCTTACTGGAGCCTTTTGGTATTTTAATAGGGGGCCTGTAAGAAAGATTTTAGCAGGGCCTGTCACAACAGGACAAGGGGTGATGGTTTTAAACTAGAGGGAAAATTCAGATTAAAGGAAGACATTTTTTACAAAGAGAGTGATGAAACACTGGCACAGGTTGCCCACAATAGTGGTAGATGCCCCATCCCTGGAAACTTTCATGGTCAAATTGGACAGGCCTCTGAGCAACCTGATGTAGTGGAAGATGCCCTTGCTGAATGCAGCAAGGCTGGTCTAGGTGACCTTTAAAGGCCCCTCTCAAACCAAACCATTCTATGATTCTATGGCAGACACTCTGAAAGTGGCGGGCACTGAGCAGAGCATTTGGATGCAGAACAAGATGCAATAAGTCCCTTCCCAGGTGGGTATTTTCTGCTCTGCTGTGGGGCCAAGCTTCTGTTAACAGGACAGCATTTTTCACTTCATCCAGCCCTTCAGACTAGCTTTAAATCACCATGACAAACATCATCTGAACTCTGCCTTAAAATATTAAGGTGGGGTTTTTTTTTTTTTTTTGGTATACAGTTGGTACTATATGCTACTTAGAAAGAAAAGTGGCTTTTGAACAGTAAATACTCTGAGAAAAGTTCTATGAAGGCAAGGTCCATGAATTTCAGCCACAGAAAGTACATCCCACTTCTCAAGTATTCAGTTTGCTGTCTTGCACTACCACTGCACTGCTGAACAATCTACATGCACTTGTTTGTAGTGAACAGCCAACAGAAGTTGCTGAATAATGTAAAAGAAAAAAAAAAAAGTGTAGAGAATTTTTTAAATTACTAATTTGGTCTCAATTTGATTTGTTTATGTAGATTTCTGCAACCAAAGTTTAGTTCATACAAGCAATTATGAACAATGAATTTAGGGGCAGGTTGCCAAGATGAATGCTATCATCAAAAGAAAAATCATTTTGTGATTAAATTAAATTCATTTCCAGTGGAGACAGAGGTAGCTTGTAAAAAAAAAAAAAAAAATGAGTTGCAAGATTACAAAATAGAAAATCCAGGACGACAGCCTACTATTGCTACTAGTTAGTCTGCCACATGATGAGATTTCTGTTTGCTTAAAAATAAAATGCTATGAAGTGATGAGTAAAGGTGACCAGCTATAAAGCAAGAGTATGAAATCTGAACAGAGATAGGAAATCCGTTACAAGCAGCTCACAAACAATAAACAGTGAGATATGACACTTATCTGAAGGATTTCCAAAAGCAGTACAAAAATTTATGATCTCCTTTTGCACATTCCATGAATGAAAAACTTACAGATGTGCCATCTAGAAAGAACAGGAAGCCAGAACCAAAGAACGCCTTTATCACCTAAAACAAAGTAGGTCAGTTGAAGTCCAGATCCATTTGTGTTTTTAATAAAAGAGCCTTCACAATCCCACCTCTCCCTCTCTGAAAACACTCTCATGTCCACATCAAGAGTAGACTGGATTTTGGCTCTATCCTGGTCCAAGACCTCTCCTCCCTGAACAGCTGCATTACGGCAGAGAACCTACGTCCCTGAAAGGCTGGGCCAGTGTGGGTAAAAAGGAGGTAATTCCTGCATTTACCAAGTTCAATTCTTTCTACAGCTTGCAGAGATTCAAAACTGCCTCTCTAGCAGCCAGGCAGTGCTCTAATTTCCAAGAGTAGAAAAGAGGCCTCATTTATTTCATTTTAGCCACTCATTTGAGGCTCTGTCACTGTTTTTAGAAGGGAATACGAACTTTCAGGGCCAGGAAGGGACTAAACAAGAAGGAACTCTACTCTAGAGTTGTGGAAGCTGAGCACCTCTGGGAGATACTTCTGAAGACTAATCAATAGCTTTTCATATAAAAGGTCTCTAGTCACATTTGCATTAGCAAACTGCAATAAGAGCAGAACAGCTGGTGCTGCTGATCCAGTGCCCACAATATATGGATTTTGGGGAGTGAGGGAGAAGGAAAGAAGAGTTTAATTTCAATGAGCTTGAGACTAATCTCATGGGCCAAATGCCAAGAAGAGACCTTAAGGCCCAATTCACACATGCCGAGACTGCTTTGCTATGTGACCCAGCACACAGCCAGTGGAGACGCTCAGATAATTTCCTTCGAAAGTGGCAACCCAAGTACAAACTAAAACACTACCAGAAGTGAAAATGTAGCTCAAATTACTTCCTCCAGACACAATTAAAAAGAAAAATAGCTCTCAGGTTTCCATTTCTTTTTGAGAAGAAAATTACAGATTCCTATCCTCTGGGATTTGGGTGGGCAGCTGTATCTGGGTGAATCCCACCTCTTGAGAGGTGCTGAGCTTTCACAACAAAACAAAAGCTAGTTTCCCCTTTTAAAGATCACCCCATCACAAGCTTAACATTGATCTTAGCAAATAGCTTGTCTGAAAACACTTTGAGGTTCCTGCCTTTTACCCTGTGCTTTACATGGAATCACACTTGATTCCATTCCAAAGGTCAGACACCTAGCTGCGAAGCGACTAAATCTTGCCTTTTCCCCCACTTCATTAGGTTTTGGTATCTGTGTCATCCAGGCCACTCTGCACACGTGAAATACTCACCAACCCAAAAGCTCTTAATTATGCCAGGAGTTAACACTGCAACAGTACCACACACCCAGCTCATAAGAGAGATCTGGGGCTACATTCTGAGGACAAACTAAAGCAAACCCCAGTGACTTCAGAAAATCCCTTCACTTTCTGAGACAGAATCTGTGTGACAGAAGTCAGAATTTGGCACTTAGGGCAAATTTCAGGTTGACATGGCTCAGAAATGCTTGACAGGTGCTGCCTAGGGGAGGGTCTTCCCCTTCATTCCTTCCAGGGGGAGAGCAAGAAAATCTCTCTGAAGGCTCAGCTTTAGAAGTCTCCTTGCTAAGTGCCTGAAGGCATTAGAGGAAGATGGTTACATTTATTATCATGAGACCAGTTGGCTCCATTCAAATATCTGAAATAAACCTCACATTTTTTAATGGCCTGGTTTGTTTTTGCAGAAAGCAAATCTTGGTATATAAGCTGTCATACCAGATTCTATTTTATTCTTGTATTTTTACAAAGTATTGCACAAAGAGGAACAGCTGGTGTTGATTTATAAACATCAGAGTTGTCTTGAGAGTTTAGATATTGCTTTGCCAACATTTAAGCCTAATCACTTGCAAGCAATTGTTTGGTGCCATAGTGGACAGTGGTTCTGCTGCTGCTTGGAGACAAAGGTATTTTGTATAATGATACTAATAATGTAATTTCTGAAGTACACCTGGAAGAAGGATCTTAAGTGCACACATCTATCTGCCCATGTATCTGTGCACGAGTGCCTTTGTTCATCCAGAATTTTTACTTAGAGAATGCCACCATATTCATTGCTTCATCTCTTGTAAAATTATTGTAGCCTGTTGCAAGAGAACCTTTGTGCTATTTGCATGTGTGAGTACCTTGAAGTAAGACGTGAAAAGGCAATCAGTTGTTCAGCTTAATGTTTAACTACCTTAAATGGGGGACATTTTTTTCCCATTGTATTCACAGTACAGTTGCCAAGTTTTGGCACAAATATTCTCTTCTCCTGTGTTATCCTCATTTGTTCCCATTACAAGGCCAGACTGTCTAACTGAAAAAAGCAGGACTTGCACTATCAGATATTGTGTGATCAGTTAATTAGGCAATTTATTATAAGCTGAAAGATGCCCATTAAAGTTACATAGGCAGACTGAATTCCTGCATCTTCAAGTGGTGGCATTGAAGTTTTTTTACAAAAGTCATACAGTTTTTATCTTATTTTATGCTCCAATAAATGAAAACCAAAGAATTGGTTAATAAATCATTAAAGGATTGCAAACAAAGGGCAGAAATAACTGGTGAACTTTAACAAAACAACCAGCCCATCTCCCAAGGACTTGAGATAGAATCATAGAATCAACCAAGTTAGAAGAGACCTCCAAGCTCATCCAGTCCAACCTACCACCCAGTCCTATCCAATCAACCAGACCATGGCACTAAGTGCCCCAGCCAGGTTTTTCTTGAACACCTCCAGGGACAGCGACTCCACCACCTCCCTGGGCAGCCCATTCCAATCACTCTCCTAATATCCAGCCTATACCTCCCCTGGCACAGCTTGAGACTGTGTCCCCTTGTTCCGTTGCTGGTCGCCTGGGAGAAGAAACCAGCCCCACCTGGCTACAACCTCCTTTCAGGTACTTATAGTATCTTAGGTATAGATCTTAGGTATAGTTTTGAAATAAGATGAATAACAACACAAGAAAGTTTAGCAGGCATGGAAAATCACTCTGGTTAGCTGATCTGAATGCTAAAAGTTGTGGGAAGCTTAAAATACCAAACAACAATAAAACAGCAGAGGGTATTGATGAATGCAAAATAATGCATATGAGGGAAAGCAATCCTAATTAGATCTAAACCACAACGGACACTAGCTATTATCACTCGGCACAAAGATCTCAGAACCATTATGGATAATTCCATGGAAATGTTGGTTTAATGATACGTAGTGATATAAAAGGCCAACCACATGCTTTCAGCTTGGAAAAGAGGTAACTGGGGATGGGTGCAACAGAGGTTTGCAAGGCATAAAAGTTCTGGACTTTGTCTGCGATTAGGAAGTGATTATTTAGTCTAACAATCAGCATTGTAATAAATAAATTTTTTAAAATGTGTATCTGGTGTCATCTAATAAAATTAGCTCACAGTTTTAAGCCCAGTCAGAGGAAGTCATTTTGCATACAGCGCACAAGCTGCAGAAGTCACTGCTGCCAGGCTTCTTGTAAGTCACAAGCATAAACAAATTTTAAAACATATTAGGTATTAGTGGAGGCAGAGTGCATTGGTAATTCCTGAGCGCAGTGCTCCATGCACAGCATCCCATTTGGAATGAGCTGATGTGTCAGCACAAAGTGCTTGGTCCTTTCCCAGTTTTGCTTGCTTATACTTTCCCAAACCATCTGCTGCTAATGGCAAGACAGTGGACATCTGATTCCTGTTCCCCACAAATCTTTTATTCTGCAAAGGCTGATTGCAAGGCCTGCTCTTTGGTGTAGGAAATACCAAATGCAGTAACTCCCTTTGGTTTCCACTTTCAAATCAGTGTCTCATTCCTAATTAACTGGTTCTTTGTTCTTACTCCTTTCCCCTGTTACTTCCTAATGGCACCAACCAGAGAGCACTATTTCTTTTCTCGGCTAATTCTGCTCCCCCACCTGCCTTCATTAAAATTTCTCAAAAATTTATAACTTCACCCAATGTGATGCCTTTCATAAATTTTTTATGAGATAAAGATCACCCTCCTGCCAAATTTCAGATCCTTATTCCAAAACAACAGGATGGGGGACAGTGGGAGGGGAAGCTACAGCTATTCAGAGTGAGATTTGCCAGAACTTTTCAGTGTGGTCAGAACAAATATATTTCCCCCTTGCCTAATGCCTGGAAATATTTGGATCATTTTTTTGCTGATTTTTTTCCAAAACAGATTCAACCATGAAGAAAAGCAGCATGGAAAGCTTTCAGCTTTGCCCCACAGAGATGCCAAATGGTTAAACTTTGGTAAAGTTACCAGCAACTGCAAACAGGGAGTTATCATGGGTAGCATTAGACAATCTTAGCAAAACATCATCTATTACACCACCAAAGAGCACAAAACATAGTATAAAACATGTGATTAGATGCTTCTGATATAATGAAAGCATAGCCTGTGATAGATTTTTGCAATCATTTCACTGCACATTATTTACAGAGTGCATTATTTTGTTTTGCAAGATGCCATCAAACTGGAAAAATCCTTTTTGTCATGGGCCAAAAGGACTTTTAAAACCAAAAGTAATGAGAACATCAGCCCTGGCAATGACTGCAAGAAATAATGCCCTAAAATTCTCTTTGTTTGCAAGTATCCACTTTTTTTTTTTTTTAATGGCTATAATATGATTGATTTTCAGAAAAGGGAAAACAGTCCTTTTTAAAATGTGCCTTTCTAGTGGTAAAAAACACTTTTAAATGCATATAAGTGAAGAGACTCACAGCAAAGACTGAGGCTTGAGGCAGTAATTTACCTCACTGAGTAAAGCAGAGCCTGGCTTCACCTTCCTGGCAATGAGCACCAAGCACCTGTTTTGCAGCTGCCCACATGGCACAACACGGGCACGGAGGAGGTGAATCCAGATACATGCTACTAGGACTTATCAGCTCCCCTAAGGTCAGGTTGTGAGGCCAGGTCCAAGGGGATGCCAGCTGCAAGGCCATGTACAAATTCCCTCCCTTTCCCCTGGTCTATCATACAGGACTACGCAGAGATGCTGAATAGGGATAAAGAAAGGAACGCAGGGCAGATTTACACATGTGACTGCTGAGCTTCCTGGCTTTTCTATGCTTAAATAAGTAGTGATCCATTAAGCTTTATTAATTCTGTTTAAGGACATAAGTACATTCTGCAACTAACTAATAATGGTCAAACTCTTAGACCCCTGGTGGTTCAAGTGCCTTCTTTATGGATTTGTAGGCCAGAAGAGCTTTATTTTTCACAGACACAAAACATGATTAAACTAACTTGTTTGCTTTGTGCATGTAAATGGACTTTGCAGAGATTAGAGAGACTACTCACTAGATCTGCCCATTAAGGAATCTACTGTTTATAATCCAGATTCTTAGAGATCTTCTTCACATCAGGACCTGTGATGCATTTAGCTAGATATAAGGCATAGGGACCATGTCAGAAGAGCATAGCTCCTATGTTACTAGCCTAAAGGTAAAGCCAAGCTATGTGCCATGTGCTTTTCCTTCCAATAAAAGGTTCTAAAGGAGAGTCTGTGATAAACTTCACTGAATTTCATAGAGATAATGTATTCAAATCTCCAGAAGCTCAGTCCAACTGAACTAAAACAGGGGTGAATCAGGCTGTTGCAAGAGTGTTCAGTGGAGAAATGGTCTGTGATTTGCATTTGAAACATGAGAAGTTACTCTGCAGGCGGAATAAATGATGCCAGAATACAGGTAACAAAAATACTGCTCAGAGGAAACTCCATAGTTTACAGTCCTCAGATTTCCCTATGTTTCAGTCAGTAAACTAATCTTTAAAACATCTTTGCACTGTGAATTTGCTGTCAAGCAGCTTCATGTTTTCAACTGACTTTCAGTCCCTACACCAGCATGCATACCACCGACACTACGTCTAATTTGAAGAATCTTTTTTTCTCAAATAGAGGAGAAAGAATCCAGGATGTCTGCTCACAGAAGGAATCTGTAGGGCAGGTAACCAGGAATTTTTACTTTTTAATTAGGTATTTTTTGGTCTTTTTTTTTTTTNTGGTTTTTTTTTTTTTTTTTTTTTTTAAACTCACCAGATTTCATACAGAGAATCATGAGAAACAATAAACATGGGAGCCTAGAATAGCATTTTTGCAGAGACAAGTTTCAGGATAGAGTAACGCTTTAATATTTTCCAGGCTTCCCACAGTACTCCTGGCAAGCACTGAAAGCTGTAGAAGAGCAAGCAAATGGATTCCAAATCTCTACCATGGGCCAGATTGTATTTAGCCCTGCATGGGACTGCAAGGAGCGAGTGCGAGGGGAGAGAAAACAAAGAACCTCCTCCTGTGCAGAGACATAAACCAGCAGGGAAACATGAGCACTGCCTCATGTGAAGATGAATCATGACATCAGTTTCTCCCAGAAAGGGTTGAAAAGGGTTTAGCAGTGATTGGCAATTGTCCCTCCTCAGCACTGGCCATAAAAGTTGTTCAAACATGAGGAAGCATCTTTGCAAAATGACCACTGCATTTCACCTGCCAAATTTCTCTATGACTCCTGAGAGGCCCACAGCCAAAATGTGCACTGTGACATCTATAGGAGCAAGCCTTTCTGATTCTAACCTGTCTTCAGGTCCCAGTCTTAGTCAGAGTATGAAAGGGATGCTTAAATCCCAGGACGGCTGGGGAGGGACTATTTACAAGGTCTTGTAATGACAGGACAAGGGGCAATGGGTTTAATTTGGCAGAAAGGAGATTTAGAGTAGATGTTAGGAGGAAGTTCTTTCCAGTGAGGGTGGTGAGACACTGGCACAGGTTGCCCAGGGAGGTTGTGGCTGCTCCCTCCCTGGAGGTGTTCAAGGCCAGGTTGGATGAGGCCTTGAGTGACCTGTACTAGTGGGAGGTGTCCCTGCCTATGGCAGGGGGTTGGAACTAGATGATCCTTGAGGTCTCTTCCAACCTTACCATTCTATGATTCTATAAATTCAGAAATTCCTAGGGAAAAAACCCACAAATAATAAATGAGCTGACTACACAGCCTAGGCTTTCATAAGATTTTTGGTGTCGCTTCTTTTTTGTTTAAAGTTTGTTCTGTTTGTGATGCTAGAAGCTAAGGAAATATTATTTCTAGGAGGAAAAAGCTTTGAACATTTTACCATCGAACTACCATAGTATACTTGGGAAGAAGTACAATATTCCATCATCTCCACTGCAGAGAGCACAGATTGAAAAATGGGTAGTTTGGATTTGCCACACAATAACTGAAGGTGAAACCGAAATGTGCTGCTTGTTTTCTCATCTAACAGACTCTGGTTTGCTTTCACACCTTATCATTAATTCACCTAATATGTAGCATCATCAGAATTCAGGTCTCTCTCTTGCTCCTTGCTGTCTGTTTGCTTGTTCAAACCTTGCTCCTAACTCAAACTGTCAACTGTAAGGACAATAATTTTCTGAAGAGATCTCATGGTCGTGCAGCAATATTTCCTACAGGGTCTTTCTGCACACATTTCTTCCACTGTACCTCCTCTGCAGCAAAACCTGATCAAGATGGGTGCAATCAGCAGAAGCCTGACAAAATTTCTCTGCTTTTGAAAACAGCAAACAGTGCTCAGTGTAATAATTTATCAGTCTAGCCACATGACAACAGTCTCCTTTTTAACTATGTGACCAGAGGATCCCTTTAATTTCAGCAGCACTACAAATTAGCAGCATTTTCCCCAGCATGCTTTCTGGAGCTATAGGACTCATTCTTTTGAAAAATAAACATATTGGAAATTAGTTGAACAGCCTTAAAGGAAGAGATACACAGAATGGTTCAGACAAATCAGTAGAAATTATCCTTTTCCAATGATTAATTAAAACTTGCAATTGACTCTCTCAAGTGATATTAACATTTAAAACTGCTAAAACATCAAAATATCATTCTAACATGTTTTTGCCCTGTACAGCTTAGTTCACAAGCATTTGACTCTTGATATATTGTCCCTCACACAGCAAATTCTGCTCATGCAACAACACAGGTATATAGGATACTTGATAGTCTGCCACAAAAACATCACCAAACAACCCTCCTCTCTCAGCTGGCCACAGTTTCAGCTGTATATGGCAGCTGTGGGTATTGCATTTTCATCATTTGTTATAGCCAAAGGAATGGCAAAATTATTTTATGAAGAAAATTCATGCAGACCTAACTATTTTACAGTATGGTGCAGTTAAACATCATTTGCAAACCAACTGTCAAGCAAGTAGCCTTGGTGAGACAGAACTGTTGACAGTTTTGAACTTCGGTCTCTAAATGAATACTTCTTTCTTTCCCTTACACTGGCCCCTGGCGTGTTTTACGTGAGGATGTTTAATAGACCCCATCAGCTCATAGTACACAAGGCTCAGAACTGGTTGCCTTTACTGAATAGGCTGGGAAAGCTGCCTCAACAAATCTGTTCATGCTTAAGGCCTTGTCGCTGCCAACTGACGTGCTCCAAACGGCTGCCTTTCCATCCTCTGCTGTTAGTTTAACTGCACATTCACAGCAGAAAGGGTGAAAGATATACTCTACAGCTATGCCAAAATGAAAAGCAAGGCCGCTCTTATGCCCAAAATTCAACCCTGCTGGTGCAGAACTAGTATCTTGCTTTCCCTGGTTCAAGAGTTTTGAAACAACCAACAAAAAAAACCCCAAAAGTCCTGAATATCAGCAGTTCTCTGGAGTCTGAGACACTGGTGAGAGCCTGTGTGTACTTTCCTTCTTTTAGCTGCAATAAAAATAGCTGAGCAGAGGAGGAAAAAAAAAAAAAGGTAAAAGAAAAAAAGAGAAAATAAAATAAAATAACAATAGATGCAAGGTTGATATTGGAGCAAAATTGATGAAATTGCTGGAGGATTCTGTCCTTATACAAAGACCTTGTCATGCTGCCAAGGTCAGCTAGAGCTTGGGTTATCTGTTGCCTGAGGCTACTCTACCTTGTTTTTCATTCAGTGATCATTGTTCTTCAGTTGTTTATGTGGATTTTATTCCACTGTTTTCCTCATGCTTTGCTCCCTTTTCAGGTTGCAGTCCCTACAGTACATGCCAGAAGCCCATCCTGACTGTGCATGGGGAAATCCAGACTCTTCTAATGGGAAAGAGCAGTTTTGAGTGAAAACAGTTTTCCTCTTTAAAGGAGAGATGGAAAGAATGTATTTAACCAATCCTCTGTGAAACATCAAAAGCTCACTAATTAGTTTTAAGGATACTTCATGTATCATGCCATCTAAATATATTTATCATCATAAACAAGGTAGTTAAACAACACACAGTTTCCCCTGTATTTTCCTGTCATTTAATTTTTTTTTTCAGTACTTTCTGAGATTCATCATTGAGAACAACATAAAGGAGAAATGACAGAGAAATGAGGAAGATAAAGAGAAAGGCAGACAGATAACACAGCATATATTTGATCATAAGCATAGTTGAATTGCTGACATTCCAGAGTGGAGGGTTTAGGTAAATTTTTTACAGTTCAATGTTGTAAAACACGGGGCAGGAGGAGACTGAGAGACTAGAACGTCCCATCCTGAGTGTTACAGTTACCTTTTGTATCTATCAGTTCTTCTTAAACCATTGCAAGGTATGCCAAAAGCTTTCTTACTCCTTCCTTTAGGGCCAGCGTGTGCAGAAAACTTTACAGAAAACGTTTGCACTGAGTTGTAACCTGCCACACACTCAGCTTTCTAAGGAAAAGTCACATGAAAGAATCAAACTCAACCATGAGCAACACCAGCTCCCATTGACTAAAGTGGGAGTTGGATTTGCTTCTATCAAAGCTGACTCTGGCAGAGGTATTGGAACTAGATGATCCTTGAGGTCCCTTCCAACCTTACCATTCTATGATTCTATGATTCCCAAAGAGCCATGTAACAGCCTTCCTTATCCTTTCCTCTTTGTGGGCCTTAAGATGGTTTTTAAGCTGCTGTGTGGCTTACACATCCCTAGATACAAGATACAGAACTATTTTGCTTACTTTGGAATGCAAACTGTTAACTTGTGCAAGAAAGGAGGAAAAAGAGCTTCATTTAAATAGAATCACAGAATCATAGAATCAGTCAGGGCTGGAAGGGACCACAAGGATCATCCAGTTCCAACTACCCTGCCATGGGCATGGACACTTCACATTAGCTCAGGCTGTCTAGAGCCTTATCCAGCCTGGCCTTAAACACCTCCAGGGATGAGGCTTCCACCACCTCCCTGGGCAACCAGTTCCAGGGTCTCACTACCCTCATGGTGAAGAACTTCTTCCTAACATCCAGTCTGAATCTCCCCATTTCTAGCTTTGTCCCATTCCCTCCAGTCCTATCATTACCTGACAGCCTAAAAAGTCCCTCCTCAGCTTTCTTGTAGGCCCCCTTAAGATACAATAAGGTCACCTGGGAGCCTTCTCCTTTCCAAACTGAACAGCCCCAACTAGCCCAGTCTCTCCTCATAGAAGAGGTTCTCCAGCTCTCTGATCATCCTCATAGCCCTTCTCTGGACACCTTCCACCACATCCATAATAATTGTAATAGGGGCTCCAGAACTGGATGCAGTACTCCAGGTGGGGTCTCACCAGTACAGACTAGAATACATAATTGAACAGCAATTAATGTTATTAATGTAGCTATCATTTTCTGTCTGAGTTTTGTTTCAGATATGTTTCTGTACTTTAGAGAGATTTCCTTTTTTCCAGTGGTTCTCAAGGTTATTACATCCTCCAGGACAACTAGAACTTGCTGGTAAAACAAGTGATGTATACAACTCCAGGAAAAAACTACTGCACACCTTTGGAGGAAAATGTGCATATAGAAGGAATCCCTGTACAAATCTAAATTATCTGTTACTTAGACATTAAAGATAACCAAGCACTGAAAGCCCAAGGAGCCTGGATTTTTAAAAGATTGCTTGACACTTAAAACTCAGATGGGAACAGCTCACAGTTCCTTCAGCACTAAATAAGAACCAGCTTTTTTTTTAAAAAAAAAAAAAAAGCAAGCTCTGCTTTGTCTAGGTTTTATACTTTTGCATTATATATATGTTTAAAATCCATTTTTATAATGCAATAAAGTTTGTATAGCAGAATAAGTACATACCATAGCCTTCAGTGATGGCCTGGATGTTGTAGAAAATAGCTTAGTGAAAAGGAAACACCTGGCAATTTTTTATCAGCAGAAGAAACTTCTTTTTCTTTGAGGAAAAAAAGCCTAACTCATTCTGTGTACATACAGAAAGTTCATTCACTTTGATGGGAAAAAAAAAAAAGAAAACAACAATCAGTTTCAGTAAAGCTTTGGAAAGCATTTTCTGAATGGTGAACCTCATCAGAAATGGTTTTATGTCCCTTGTATGGGATTTACAAATTCTTTGAGTGAACAGCATTAATCAAGGTCACCATATGATAGAAGATCTGTCCCTACACCGTGTCAGTTATCCAGCTTTGGGAAAAGATCTTTAAACCTCTGCAGAAAAGACTACATGGAAATAGCTGATAAACTGGTATTGATTTTCACATATCGCCCTTGTCAAAAGGATTTATTGATGTGTCAATGCATGTTGTGGCAAGGATCATAGCAGGATAGCTTTAAAGGATTTATGGTGAATCTATATGCTTTAATACACTCTGTGGTAAATAACTAACAAGTACTGTGTATATTGATTCTTGTCATGTGGTCAATGGAATCTTTAGCCCACTAATTGTTAGTATTGACGAACAGTTCATGATCTAAATGAGCAGCAGGACATCATTCCTAACCAGCACTGCTCCAAACAAGCTTTTCTTCACTGTTCCTCACAGGAACAATGCTTATTCACTGAAGTGTAATTCAGGACTCCAACTTACTAAGTTTAAGTAGGGTCAGTGTAGGCTTTTAGTGTTCGGCTCCTCATCCTCTACCCTGCAATGGTTCCATGCACCTTTATGCTTCTTTTAACTCAATTTAAAATAGTCACAGGACAATTAATTATGGCCACAATCTTCACCTTCTCTTTAGGACCCCTCAGTGAGCATTTTACTCCAAATTCAGACCCCTATTAGAGGTTTATTATTTTCAGCTTTTAAAGGATTCAGCATTTAGATACATGTGGGTACACAGATCAGAATCTGATTTGATGCCTGCAAAGAATTTTGGGAGAAAAGTGTTATTAATAAAAGTTTGTACAGGTATATGCCCATTGCTGGCAGCTGAATGCCTCAGCCATGACTTTCAATTTCATTTTCTACAAACAAAGAAACAAACAACTAAATAGTTGTAAAAAGATTTATCAAATTTACTACTAGTCCAAAACCAATACACAGAACTAATACAGCTGGTTAATTAATTATTAGTTAAACAACAAGGGGAATTTTCATTCATGCTTATGCAGAAGTAGGTAAACAGAGCGTGTGTATGCAGAGCGTTATCGATTCATTCCATTAGCCTTGCATCTTACACAGAGTAATAAATACAGTTTACAGTGCTTTTCAATGTCTGTCAGGTACCTCAGAGACCCACTAGCCTGGCTCTCAGCATCTTAGACAGATGAAAAACAAAAAAAAGTAATCTAAGAAGGAAAAAGAACACCCCAAACAAAACAAACAAGAAAATAAAGCTGAAGCGTCAGTACCCCTCTCTTTCCTCAAAAGTTTGGGGGGGGAAAAAAAAAATAGAGCAACATTATCATTGGTTTGTCCTAAAGACAGAAAAATAAATTGAAACCTGAAGATCCCTAGGAGTAATATCAGGGTTTTATCTTCTACTTAATTCTAGAGATGGGATTCCAACCCTAAATTGAAATCCTGACAGGTCACACTGGACATCGAACACTACCCACTTTGGGGTCTGGGTTGGGTTGTTGTTTGGGCTTTGTTCATTACTTTTATTTTTAATGTGGAGCTTTAATTGTCTCTGTGTCATTGTCTACACGAATGTTTGGCAGCCACTTTAAAAAGTGCTTTTGCCAAAGCACAGCTGACGACGGCTGCCTGCAGTTTGCTCTGCTTTCCTGAAAGGGCAATTTGTGGCTTGTGGTAAGCATTTGAGGGGACAGTAGTAAAACAGACAGTCTCAGTGTCTAGCCTGCTTTAAGCAGGGTTGGTTTGAGATGGCACTTCTCCTCACACCAGACCTATACTAATCAGCTGTGAGCTTAAAAAACAGAGAAAAGCCCAACAACTTTCTGAGTAAATATTTATCAGTTGAAAGCATGGATCCAACCTGGTACTCACACATACATCAAATACAGTCAGAGAAACCATTTCTAGCCTAGACAAAGAATGTTAAATTAAGCATTTTTAAACAAAACTCTTTCAAGTTAAATCTCTAAATGTATTTAATGTTTGTGCTCTCCTGAGAGCTTGAGCCAGGCTGCATTACTGAACTCCCTTGGATGTTTATTCCCAGTAACTTTTGGATAAAATGAGGTGATTACAGCACAGAGTTTACTGAAGCCATAACAAGTCAAGGGAAACATACTCAAATATTTTCTCTTGACTCAATTATCAACTTCAGCAAACTTTCTGATATTGATTAATAATAACATTAAATTTTATGTATATGACTAAATCCAATTTATTTTAGCATATGTCTCCAGTACAAGTTCCTTTCCTCAAAAAGAACCTTCATTACAGGATAGCTACTGGCCTCATTTCTTATCCTTATAAATTCTTACCATTATATTATAAAATTATCTTTTTGCTACATTCAGGTCATCTGTCTTAG
Source organism: Ramphastos sulfuratus (assembly GCA_013399055.1). Taxonomy (NCBI): domain Eukaryota; kingdom Metazoa; phylum Chordata; class Aves; order Piciformes; family Ramphastidae; genus Ramphastos; species Ramphastos sulfuratus. The sequence goes on from WBNM01030665.1 coordinate 428,480, forward strand.
AAGCAATGGATATGAATATAACACACAGTCTGCCTATCTTATATCTAGGGTAACAACATAAGCAGAAAGGCAGCAAAGTAAGCTCTTAAATCTTTCCAGCATCCATCAGTCCAAGATTTCATTTCACAAAAACGTAAGTTAACACAAAAAGTTACCCAAGGTCTCATTTCAGAAACAAAATTGCCAAGCACACTAACATTGAGCACTGGTTTCGATCTGAAAATAAATAACATTTGAACTCGTTCGGTCAAATTGTATTATTTAACTCACATAATACCTTCATTAAGATCCACCAATCCTTCTCACATTATAATATATGATGAGGAAATCAGGAAGTTATTAATGAAAAACACTGTGAATGGTAATGTAACTAATAGATTCTGTTTTGCGGTGCTAGAAGGCTGACTAATTATTGGTATTGTTCTTTACAACCTCCTGATTTGATTAATAATAAAATACCACATGAGACTTCATCATCTACTCCTCAATTCAATATTCAGCTGGCAATTTAGCTTCATCTGAATATCATTTTCAATAGCTCCTTTGGCACCCTTAGACACAACCCGGGCACCCACTGCATGCGTTGTGTTTCCTATGTGAGAAGCCCGCAAAGGACTAGTTAAAATGCAGCAGAGAGTACAGAGCAAGGAGGTAAGTATCATGCATCTAAGGTGTGGCATACAAGCATGTGAAAAACAGTTAAAAAGCCCCAGATCCTATAAGTTACTTGACAGGCAGAATTATAGTCAGAAAAGTCAGAATGATACATGACCTTTTCCTCACATTTCTACTTTTTGTGTACAGTGACCTAGCAAACAACACATTTTTTAAACAGTACAAACTAAATGAAAAAGAAGCTGCAGTAAGTGATAGTTAAAAGCAATGCAAAAGAAAAGGTTTTAATTAAGAAAGATTGGGAAGATCTTTGGTACCCAAATTCTCTGTTAATTGTTATTTTTCACTCTTTGAAGAAAATAATTTCTTCTTCATCCTGTTCCATTCCACCACAGTGAACTTCAGCTCCATGGCACAAAATAACCAAAGGTGAAGATCAGTGGTATGATGTTGATAAAGAGCACCAACGTTTGGAAAACTGGTTTAAACCTGGCAGGTGATGAATGTGCCTGTAGGAACCGCAGAAGGGAAGGTTTGTCCATCCCTAGCTTACGCATCTCCAATTTCATTAATATTCTGTAAATGTTAGTATTTTAAAGAATGAGAAATGGATCAAACTGATAAAATCCTGATTTAAAAAAATACAGTTGGCAGTGGTGCATATGGTGTCTGCTGGGGACATCGTCCAAGCTGAATGGGTAAAAAGCCGCTGAAGCTGCACCGTGAGAGATTTTATGTTTTGAGTAACTATCAGCACTGTCACTGAGGGCTGATCTGCAACCGTCTCCTGTGTCCAATTATCACTACCCATTTTGGTAAATGACAAGCTATCAGGACAAATCTGTCTTCCAGACTCCTTCTGGGTATTTAAACATAGCACAGTTCCCTGTTACAAGCTAAATCTGTGGGCATAAGCACTATAAATGCAGTTTACCGCACTTACGGCAGGACTGCCTTTCTTCTTTTGAAGAAACCAAAAGCCTTTTTATGGTTTGAGCACAGTTTCTCTCCCTCTCCCTTTTTTCTTTCTTTTTTTTTTTTTTTTTAATAGTGAGATTGTTTGATCCTTTCTATACCACTTCAGGTCACGGAATGAAAGCAGGACTTCAGAGGAACCAGGTGAATCTAGTCACTTTCAAAGTGATTGTAATTTGCAGCAATAAATGGGATTCTACCTAAATATGATTCATTTCCCCTGCAAACCAGCCCACTGGTACAACCAGGTCTCTTCAAACTACACTGTGTGATGAAGTGTAACTACTCTTCACTGGCAGATCTTGGGCCCATCTTCACACAAATTTCTTCAGGCAAGTCTCTGAAAGATTTCTTAGATCTCATAGAGGAGAAGCAGCAGATTTCCCAAAGAATCCCCAAATCTGCATGCTTTCCCCTGGGAATGCCATCTCTGTGGACAGAGTGTCTTTTCCTCTACAGAACCACGGATCTTCCCTCTTCATTCACTCCTGCTCTTACCCAGGAGATGAGGGAAACAACAACATTAAAATTTACCTCCTTAAGTACTTCCCTGTGGATTACAGGTCTATTTTTAAACATTCCCAATGTTACAACTGCAAGTCTTTTTCTCCCTCCCTGTTTTTAACAATTTTTAACTGTAACCTGTAATGCATTCATAATTAAGAGGTGCCTTAAAGACGCATGCAAAATTCAAGTGTGCAGTTAATCTTACTCCAGCCACTGGAACGCACTGCCCTGCGGTGGCTGGCAGAAGCTGGTCCTTGAAGCACTCCTCACTGCTGCTTTCTGCAGTGGCCATGCTGGGGAAAAGGGGAGGGATTTCTACATAAGCCTGACTGTTCTCAATGTCTTTGTTACACCCTCATGTCATCCTCCTACATTCCAGCTAACAGTGTATAGAAGACAAACTGCATCTTAGAGAATCTCCATTTGTTCCTCAGCCAAGCATGAGAGAAGCTCCTTGAGAAAGCCTTCCTCACAAACACTGAGGAAGATATCTCAGCTATCTTCTCAAGATCCTCAAAACTACTGAGAAAGAGATCACATCACAGTCAAGAGTTTGGTCACATCGAGGCTTTTGCTGTGTAAGTACAGTGAAGAGGCTCCAGTCAAAAGCGGAGCTCTAAACAACCCTACAACATGGAAAAGATCCAAATTAAGCTACCAAATTTATTCAGGAAGCCACAGAGTATCCCCAAAAGGGCAGAAAGGCAGCTGAAAGCCACTAATCCCCACAACCTCTAGGATACCAAGTTCTGTGCCACTCCTCCTTAGATATCCAAGCAGATTGCAATGTTTGTTTTCCTTGAAGTACGTTTTCAACTTGAAAATATTTTCCAAAAACCTCTGCCCTTGCCAGGAGCAAGCATCTCAGTGTCTGTCAGGATTGGGGCTCAGTGCTTAGCTCCTCTCACTTTCTGGTGCTTCTTCCATGAAATGGAGAGTTACTGCTTCTTCCCAGCCCTGTTAACCTTGTTTATTTAGATAGAAAACTTGTTGGGAGAGGAACTGTCTCTCACCATATGTATGTAGAGTACTTTGAACAATCAGGCCTTTGCCTCTCCAGGCACTATCAACGTTTAAGTAAGAAAGCCAAGTGATGATATTCTTAGAGAAAAATGCAGGGAAAAGAACCTAAAAATCACCAGAATTGACATAAAACTCTCCAGCAGATGGGGGCCTAGCACTCCCTGAGGGCCCTGCTTATGTGAAGACCAGTTACTTGTAAACATTTATAAATTCTGGCAAATATGTACAGACTTTTGCAGAAGTAATTGCATTCCCCTCCTCTTGCATCAGAGGCAGCTGGTGCCATCTGAAACACAACCCCATCCTTATGCCCTATCTATACACATGTATACATCTGTAAAATGAGTTATCTGCTGATGTGGTGAGGGTAAGGAAAACAAACCACAAACACGGAAAGATGGTTCTAAAAATCACTATTTTTGATGGAAGTATCACTGGTATAAGACTCGGATTACTTCTCCTCTCCCAGACAAGTTAAGTCACGCTGTTCATTTAGGTAGGGGCATTTTAGCTTGAGGTTTACCTGACAAAAATCATGAAAATCTGCTTTCCAAAATACAAAATGACAAGTTATAGTGTCCCACTCAAGTGTTTTAAGTCATAGGCCATTTGTATGTGTAAAATACAGTGGTTGCTGAACATTGTAATAAAGTAACAAAAATCAGATTCAAATTATCAGACTGAAAAAAAAAAAAAAAGCACAAATAGCAAATATAAGCCTGTCACACTGAATAACTAGAATATTATAGAAAGAGAATGATTACAGTTATTTTTATCAAAAAACAACACTTCCTAAATAAAATCAGTCCTTTAAACCCTCTATGGCAACTACGCTAGCACAAAGAATATCCAACAGGATCACAGTTGGAAAAGCCAAAGGATACACAAAAAAGGCAAAGGAAACCAACTGGCATGAGACACTCAGCTCCCATTTGCTGCCCTGAATATCCCTTGCCCTGCCCAAAATCTGTGGCAATGAGGTTTTCATCAGGGCATAGGCACTAGATACTCACCTATATGTATAAGCCTACGTGTAATAGCAGGCTGTGACCAGAGCCTGCTGACAGACTATTGCTAGAGAATACAGATGGCTCACAAAAGTCACTGTAGAATCTCAGAACAGAACTTCTCTCTCCATGTATTTAGGAATATTAATATATAATAATGATAGTATGGGCTGCCCGGGGAGGTGGTGGAGTCACCATCCCTGGAGGCGTTCAAGGCACGTTTGGACATGGCACTTGGTGCCACGGTCTAGTCTCGAGGTCTGTGGTAATGGGTTGGACTTGACGATCTTTGAGGTCTCTTCCAACCTTGCTTATACTGTGATACTGTGATAATGATAGTAGATAAAAGCAGCCAAGTAGTTTCCTTACACTACTTAGTGGGGGCTGTTTGCCCGCTTTGAATTCCTCTCCCAAAGGGTCCAGAGAAGCTCTGAATGGTGTGCAGGACTGCATCATGAAGCTGGGCTGGCAGTCCCTCAATCACAGAGCTGCTGCCAGGCATCAGGTATCTCCTGATTGAGCTCAGCCCTTTCCAGCACTGTTAAAAACAAACTTTCCAGCACCCATCTCTTGATTCTGTACACTTGCCAGGCCCACATCTGCAGGTGCCCCGTCAGCACAGCACACAACGATCCATCAGAACAACAGGTTGTTATTTCCCTGTTTGCATTTCTAGTCCTTGCAGTGCACTGGAGGCTGATGAGGGTTTGCCAAAGCATTTACTGTGATCTGGAAAGAAACACCTTGATTAGAGAGGCACTGAAGAGCAGTGATAGGCGTCCTAGACTCTAGAGTGCTGAAGTGTGAGGCACGATGGCTGTTTCCCCTTTTCCCACCAAGATGAAGAGGAAACTCACGGTGCTTCTGAAGTACAGTTTTGCTTAATTACGCTGCCTGATGACTTTAAAGCACTATTTGCACACAAACATTGCAGAATCAAACAAGAACAAGCTAGCTGATAAAGGCAGCTATGCTTCTGGGTTTGAATCCCTTTCAGGACAGAAGTTACTTACATCTGTTTTGAAATGTGGCAGCTGAAGCTATGCTGTATCTGGGTCTAATCTGGACTGCAGGTTTTGCATGAAATTCGGCTGCACCTTGGGCTTTTCAGAGCGCAGCTCCTCCATCCCAAAGAGAGATCCCCCATAAAGCCAAGGAGAGCACCTAGTGTTGTCCTGCTTTGGGTCCAGATTGCTCTAGTGAGACTCCCTTAGTGAAACATAGCCAGTGTGGCTGTAAAATACGCTAAGATCTGCGTGCTCCTCTTGTCTGTTATTTAACCTGCCAAGCTGCTGGAATGAGAAGGCAGCAGAGGAGAGAAAGGAAAGGGATGCAAATAGCCAGTATCTCTTGGTGAAAGAGAGCTGTTGGAGCAGGGATCAAGGACTGCTTTCCTGGAAAAGATGCAGTTGCCAGAATGGTTTGAGCAGCTCCGGTGCTGAACCGCGAAGAGTGCAGCACGTGAAAAGCGCAGTAAGAGTGAGCGTAAGAGGCCTGAGGGGGAGCACAGATAGGAAGGATGGTATAAGGAGCAAGGGAGGGCCAAGGAAGGAAAAGCAGCCAGAGCAGGAAAGACTGCCAGGAATCATGCTGATCACTTATTTTATAAGCAGTCTATAGTTCATAGTTACAGGCTGTGCTTCTACAGGCAGGCAGTGATGATGATGGGAAAATTTGTACTCCAGCTATACAGTAAATAAGACCCTTGAATGGAATCATCTCTAACTTACATCATTCATTTTCTGTGTAATAATTCTCTCCTGCAGATTATTATACTAAAAACTATTGTGGGTGATTCTTGGAACTTGCTTTCTGGATTACATATACATGCTGCTTGGGTCCAGAGAACTGTTCTCTCATCTTTATCCTCATCTTTACTTCTATTCCAAGTGAAGCTGGCATTAAGTGACTTTACAAAACGAGGAGGTTAGATAGGAGCCTATATCACACCACATTTCAATTGTAAGGACCTTTAGGAGAGCCACACAAGAGTGCTGTTCATTTCCACTTGCTCTGTTTAGGAAGGTTTAAGATAACATTGCAAATGACATGCCTACTCCCAGAAAACGCTAGAGGGCTGGGATGCCATCTCGCACTTCAGCAGAACAGTAAATACAAAGAGCCCTACTATGGGAATATGAATATTCACTAGCAACAGAGGGAGGTGAATTGTTATGCAAGTGGCAATATCCACTGCATACAGTAAGATTCCTCTTGTTTCACTTTAATGCACAACGTTCCTTTGCTTTTAGATGGATGTCTCTGGATATACTTTGCATCTTTAGCATTTTTATAAAGTCTGACAGGAACTGATTTAGTTTTTTAAAAACACCACACTATTTGTCACAGATTACATTAATCAGCTTGTTACAAACAGCTAAGAGAAGACACAGTTTTCTACCAGCTTAAATACTTTTCTCTGCAGAAAGTAATAGATGGGTTAAATACAAACAGGAAAGTTTAGTGAGGTGAAAAGTCTTCTACTTGAACTACAAAACTGATGTGATTTTAAACTGACCTAATACTATCCAAAGTCTGATTGTTTCAAAATCTCAATCATAATGTATGTTAAGGTGTCTTATAGCATTAAAGGTCAGAAAACAGGGTTAGAAATTCCTGCAAAATGTGTTAAGGAGGTCGTCCATAGTCAGCTTTGGTACTCGTCCCAGCTACTACCTCCAGGAAGAATTTAAATATAATAGAAACAACTCCTCCACTGGTAGAGCTGATGGGAAAATGTCAACAAAAAGACATTATTTCATCACTTGGATGTAGTAGGAAAGCCGAGTTTGAATTCAGCTTATGATTACTGGATGGACCTCACATAAATAAACCACTGAGAAAGGGCTAATGGAAGGGAATAATCTCACCAGAGGAAGTAACACAGAAAAAAAGCCCAAACTAAGCCATTACTAAAATGCATTATATTATTAACTGTTACCATGTAGTATGACAAGGCAAATAAGGAATAATTTAACTGAAGCATTTAGCTATTCCTCCTGCTTGCAACTGTCTGCAAATAGGCCTCTGTTATTATTATTACTATTACTCTTCAGAGTTGCTCAATGAACAGTGTATTGAACACATCTCAGCATATAACACTTGCAACTGCTCACAGAGCATATTCCTTAGCTAATTCATTAGCTGTAGTTCAACATTTGCACTGCAGAACTGTCTGGCTAAAACACAGGATGAAGTTTATGTTCCCTGACTGGCTAATACAAGCTTATAAACAATTTCCATCTCCAGCAAGTTGCAAAAATAATTTTGTTTAATTTAATCTTGCCTCTTACATTCAACAATAGACTTTTACAAACCTTCACTTCAACAATCCCCCAGCAACAGAAATTTTCATTGAAAATCACAACATCTATATTGGTAAAAGTGACACCCTACAACCACATTGTGGTGGACTTTAGTCTCTTTACATTTAAGTTAATAATAAAAATAAGCCCCAAGAAGAGGCTTCAAGTGTCTTTTTGTTGTATTAGGAGACAGCAAGGAAAAACACTAAATGGCACTAAACCCCAAAAGCCACTTATGTTCCATGTTCTGCACACAGTAGCAAAGCATTCAGAAGTGAGGCAGATAATATTCTACAGAGATGCATTAGAATACTTCTCAATTTAAATTTCTCAAGATCTCCATTACAGCAATAAAGCTCACCCCAGTAATTTTACCCTTCTGAATAGGCTGAACATTAACTTAATCAGAATCAAACCACTGTGTGAAGCTTAGAAAATAAGATTTAAAAAAAAACCAAAAAAAACAAAAAAACCACCACCATAGATAAAATAAAGCTGCTGTGCAGAAGCAACATCCAATAACAAACATAAATTTTCTGCTATTCTTTCCCAAAACTATGACTCAGACACAGGGTAAATTAATGCTCGAGGTTTAATTAATTAAATTACTGTGATTTTCACCTTCTGCTTCAGTACAATTAGTACTGTAGTCACTGTAAAGCAACTGTCATTTGATTGAGGGGGACTGCAGTCCATGACACTGTGATACATAACTACAGAATACTGACATTTGATTACTTGTTCCTGAATTAATTTTATTCAGATGCTTGCAATAATGCATATCTGCTCCTCTTAAAACTCCCAGCCCATTTTCACTGAGCTATTACTCTTCAAATGAAAAATAGAAATGTTGATTTGAGACCTAAATTGGGAATTTAAGAATGACATTGGTCAGAAAACATAGAATCATAGAANAAGAGCAGCAATATATATCACAGCAATGCCTTTGCCAGTCACAGCAGGTGTCATTGCCTACTGATCCTCTGTGGAAGGGAGAGAGGACTATACTTGTTGGTCCTGTTAGGACCTGCATAGATCTTATTGATACGCCACAATCCCTGACACCAACCCTTTTAGACCACAAGCACGTTCATTATATGTTTTTAAGCAAATGAAATGTTTTATTTCTTTCTGCAGACAAAGTACCATTTATTAGAGCTGTTCCAGTGAAAAGAAACCTTCACAGACTTTCAAGAGTCGTATCACTTCACACATTTTAGAAACACAAGTGTCCCAGTGCTTATTTTACTGTTTGAAATTTGGTGGCTTCTATTTAGGAAGGGCACAGCAGTAGAGCCAGATAAGGGGAACAGAGTTGTGCTGCGATCAGCAATGCTACTTTTATTTTATTTTTTTTTTAAACTCAAGCTCAGTTTTTCAATATTCTAATTCTCTTGTAATTTCCATAAGAGGTCTATACTGAGCAAAGAAAACCAGAAGTAAATCTGAACACTATTTTAGAAGATGTAAAATTAGGAATTTAGAAATAGCTTCTCTTCACTACACCTCTACTTTTAGAGATACAGCCATGCCTTTTGAATAGGAAGCTATTCTTCCTCTCTTTCCTTCCCTTTGGGTTGGGTTTGTTTTTTTTTTTTTGGGGTGGGGGATGTTTGTTTGTTTTTTTGTTCCTGGTCCACACACATGTGTACATGGCCCAGTATGCAGTAACACACCAGTCAGGAGGTGAAGAACTCACTCCTGGTGTGCAATGGCCACCTTTCTGTTGGCAGGAAGACCTGTGAGCTATGGTCAGCCATTATCTTCCCAATCTGGAAGGAAAATGAGTTTTGTAACTGGCAGGGTCAGGCTGCATTATTTCAAGGGAAATTATCTGATAAACTTTGCAAACATTTTCCCAGGTTTCTGGTTATCAAGCTATTGTTCAATATGGTTGTTTTTTTTTTTTCTCTTCCCCACAGTTTAAATAATTTATACATCTTAATGATATGACAAAGGCTCAAGTTGACAAAGAGTTGCACAAAGCAAATCCTGATCACTGTTTCAGTTGGTAAGCAGTTATTTTCTGATGTTTTATGTCTCCTTCATGCTAGGCTTTTTGCTCTAAATGCCATCAGAATGTGCAGCACAAAGTGCACTTTTGGACATGAAAATCCCTCATGTTTGTAAAAGTCTCTTTTTCTACACATAATCAGAACAGTGGCCAGTACAGGCTGGATGCCAGATTTCCCTGCTTCCAGGTGAGTCTCCTATTCCTTAACCTGTGTTCTTGAGTCTCTTCTCCAACCTTATCCTGATGGCAAGCATGGATGTGGCTCTCCGGGCCCATCTGCCTAACATAAAGCAGACAGCTGAGGAACATCTTCATCACCAGCACCTTATGCAAAGACAAGCAAGTAAATTGGGGCCATAAAGGTATATGTGGCCACTCCAAGAAGCAGTCAGGCTGACAGTTCCACATCAAGGTTAGTCTTTGCCTGCTGACCAAAGCAAAGACAGAATTTACAGCTCTCTATTTCTCTACCTTGTGACTAGGCTGGTAGGTTCCCTGCAGTGTTCTAACTACCACAAATCCCATTTTGAGAGTGGTTAAGAAGCACAGCTGAGCCAGTCCAACAGCTTCTTGTGTCAAGATGAGCAGCCTCTTTATTGGCTTCCTTTTCCTACCTTATCCTCTCCCAGCTCTGCAGGCCCTCCATCTCCTGCATTTAAGCTTATCTGACTCCTCTGTGGGCCAGGTCAGGTTATTCACCTGGCAAAACACTGTGGGGATTTGTCTGTTGGTTTGCCAAGGTAGCTTTCAGTTTCTTCAGCAAGCTGAATCAATTCATGGAGGGGTTCAAGATGTGCCACTACAAGGCAGGGCTGGAGGGAAACCACCTTGACAAGAAACAATCATTGACCAAACATTCTGGCTGGCAGCCCCCTGAGTCAGCACCATCCATCACTCAGCCTTCCCTCATTTCTTCACAGTCCCCCCAAAAGTCCCCAACTCACTCCTCTCTCTAACTTGGCATCACAGAGACACGGCACAACCATTAGTCTGATCAATGTCTAACTGACCATTTCTAACTAGGTTAGAAATGAGCTGATTCCAGCCAAAACCAAAGAAATCCTTTTTATAAGAGCCAATGATTTTGCAAAGAGATGTTACACAGTGCAGAGAGAGAGTTAAATAGGCATAACCTCCAGCTGGGGTTACAGAGTGATCCCTTTGCTCTAGATCTGAAGCTGCAGTCCCAACTGGGACAGAATAAAAACAAGTATCACTGTGCCACCCTCCCAGCTGTCTCCCACACAGAAGGAGTAGTGATGAAGACACTCAGTACTATGTGGGACTGAGCTCAAAATAATATTACCTCGCCTGACCAGTTTTGACATGTTTTTCCATCTCTACCACTAGAAACCATAAAATATCCAACAATTACCAATAGTTACTATGGCAAATTACATTCTTCTTGGCAGAGCAAGCACCGTGGAAAGGTACACTGGATTTTATTTCACAGAAATGTGGATCCATACACTTGTGGAAATTCAGCTGAACTCTAACTAGCTCTTGCACTAGCAGCTAGGAGCAGGGTTAAATATCCAGGAAAGCATCCCTAAGCAGAGAACATCACATGCTGTTTCAAATGTTGATAAACGTGGTTGAATTCAGAAAACTGTGCTGACAAATACAAATTTCTGTTATGTCCTAACTCTGAAATGGTCAAAATTATGCAGCTTTGAATTAAAAATTGTCATCTTTCTTAGATTATTTATTTTATAACTTACATTCTGCTCCAATGTTATTTAAATATAGCAGAAAAATGCATTGTTATGAAAGGGTGTATACATAAGCATATATCTGCATATGTGTGTATATATATTTCAATCCCAAACTGAAAATTTACCTCTTTAGACTGTTGAATATTTTAAGTTGTACCAACTGTAAAGCTTTGGTATTCTAGATGACAATTAAACACTAAGTGAACTAATTCATGTCAGATACAATTATTAGAAAGCATAACAGTTCTGAATGTTTAGTCAGATAAGAAGCCTAGTTTGGATTTAGATGTAAACTACCATGGTAACTTTTTTTCCCCCTCTGTTTTAAAATATGTTTAAAACTACATTTTTAGCTGCAGTTCACCAGATTGCAGAATGTCAGGGGTTGGAAAGGACCTCTGGAGATTATCAAGTCCAACCCCCCTGAAAGCAGTACCATATAATCTAGTGTAGGTAACACAGGAAAGCATCCAGACAGGTCTTGAAAGTCTCCAGAGAAGGAGACTCCACAACCTCTCTGGGGAGTCTGTAAATCGCTCTTCTAATACTCTGAGTACATCAAGCTTCTCATCTCCCACTGAAGACTGAAGGATTTCCAACTAGGAATCCTTCTGTGGGGTAATAACTTTTGTTTCTTAAGTGATGTGGTAAAAGAAACAACTTTTTTTTCCTCCCCACAAATTTGTAGCTGATGTGAGATTTCATTGGAGGCCTGGGAAATTCCCAGGGAATCTATATGTTTTGGCAGGTTTCTGACTACCACAGGAAAGCCTGGACAGATTTATAATGCAAAATTTTGCACATTTTCTTTGGCAGTGAACACAGGACTTAAGCATTTTCTGTCATCACAGAATCCATGAAAAAAGAAATTTAAAACAATTAATGTAAATTCCTTAAAAAAGAAGGAACAAATCAACTAATAAATCTTTGCATTTGACACCAAAGAACCCCAGGAAATTAGCCTTCTATTTTTCACTGTTGTTTCACCTAAAATCATTCCCTGATGTGAGAAGTTATTCCCTGATGTGAGAAGTTACACATATGCTTCTTCTGGCATAAGGAAACAAAGGCAGGGCGGGCAAAAGGGATAAGCTCAAAGAAGAAAGTTGCCATCTTCAGTGACAGCAGTGGCTTACACCTGCTAACAGTGTCTCTTGAGAACAGCAGCTTCTCCCTGCTCTTCCAGTTTCACAGGCACTAATTTTGTATGTTATGAGTCAGAGACATGAAAAGTATGGGCACTGCTCTGTAGCAAAGAGCATATAGTGGAACCAGCATTTTATTCTGCCTAATTCAGCCTGCCTCCTAGCATTTCAATACAAGGGGGGGAAATTTTTTTCAAAAATAAAATAAAATAAAATAGCATCCCCAAATCAGAACTTGGAAAGATACAGGCTGTTCATACAGAGGGAAAAGAAGGTGAGAACTGGCTGGCAAATTACAGCCGGAAGCTCGAAGATGTAAATCTCTGGGAGGCTAAACGACTGTAGGTGCAAACTATTGCAGTTTCATGGCTTGCCTTAGAAAAGCACTGAGATGATGGATGAAAAATCATAACTGAAAGGATGACAAACAGGCAACAAAAAAACCCTCAAAGGAAACTAAAGGCAGAACAGTCAGAAGAGGAAAAGCAGGGAAGGAGGTTTCTTGAAGGCTGGGCTAGAAGTGACTGATATATGAAGCTGATATAATAGCAGCAATTGTTCTCATGCATCCTTTCTTAGAAATTTATTTGCCAAATCAAATAATGAAAGATCATTTCTGGGGACAACCAAACCAACCAAAAGCAAATCAAGCAGAAAAAACAAAAAAAACAACAAAAAAAAACCACCAAACCCACAAAACCCCAAAAACCCAAACCACGAACAAAATCAACCAAACAAAAAATCCCCAAAACAACAACAAACAAACAACACCCCCGGAAACAACAGAAAAATAGGATGTGAGTTCTCCATCTCCTGCATTTGAAGGAAAAACTATCTATGCAACTATCACACCTGCTATTTTTGTGGAGCCTTACCAATAGCTTTAAAAAGTTTTCCACATAGTCTTGCTTCACAGGATAATGTTCACCAGTATGCATTTACATTCTTAACCTCTTTCTGAATGAGCTTTGCATCATTCCAGTTAAAATTTAAGCTACTGATGATTTCTTTTCACTCTCTTAAGCAATTCTAGACTAAGCATTTTGCACACCTGTAAATATACATATCCACCAAGCAATAGTAGAGACAATGGAGCTAGAATGACATTTTAGCCTCCAAGAAAAAGCAGACTATAGCTGCCCTTTAGTTCAGACTCAGTTGAAGTTTGTTCTCCTGGGGCACCATCTGAGGTTGACCCCAAAACATGGAAGGATACTCAAAAAGCGATCTACAAAAAACAGATTTTGAAAGGTAGAAATAGGCACCTTCTAACTCAGCTCAAATTCAGGCTGCAGCCAATGCTGGTTGTGTGCCAGCAGGCTGCTACCTGTGATTCCCTGAACAGCCATCCTTAAACAAGGGAACTGTATCATGCAATCATCTGTATCACCAGCAAATGCTCTGACATAGTGTTTTAGAAGTTAAATGAATCCTGAGAGGAAATAACAAAGTAAATCAATCACTTGATTTTGAGATAAAGTTTGACAAACTTTCTGAGACTACAGCCCAAAAAAAAACCCCAAAACCCCAACCTTGAAAATTGGGTATTTCCTTAGCAGGATTGCTTTATAATGCAAATGAATCAACATTTGTTAGACAGAAATAGCCTATGTGTGAGACAGAAAGAGCAAGAGAGCAACTGACTTCCCCCCCACCCCTTGTTATCCATTTCTAGATCTACAGCCACGGCAGTCACAGCATCTCCTGTCCCCTCCTATACCTTCCTGACTCCACACAGGATATCCACCCCAAGGCAGCCTACTTTCCTAAAACAAACCGTTCAAGATTCTTTGATTTCTTTTATCTGCCTATAAGACACCTTTCTGCAAACAAGATACTCTCCCGAGGCAGGGACACTGAGATACACTGTGGTATCCCTTTGGTATCAGAAAAAGACATGTGCAGAAACCTACATTTAAGCAAATACCAAACTATTCAAGTAAGGCTTGAAAACAAAAGACCAGAGATGTATACATTAGCCTACAATTTAGTTTGTCTCTTACTCTGATTCACCTGCATGAGAAGCTTCTGTTTCTTGGCAATACAGGAAACAACACTCTTAAATTTGGTGCTTACAATTAAGCAGTGTTAACATCCTTGAAGCCATCAAGCCACTACAATGTTATTGCTCCAATCAGTTTAAACATCAACTCTTGCAGAGTTTTCTTTTTACCCAGGACCACCTTGCCAGCTCTCTACTCCATCTAGACAAACACTGCCAGCCACATCAAGCACAGACAGTGCTGTCTGCTGCAGGACCTTGCAGGGCAGGCTTACAAGGAGCAAGACCAGCTTCCACAGTGGGATAAACTGCAACTAATCACTTAGTGCTCACAGATGGATTATAAGAATTAAACAGTTAAGGCTTTCATAGCACTCAACGTATCTATAGCAGCACAGCACTGCACAGAACATCACAGAAATGCCTTCTCCAATAAAAAGCAATCACACTGCATGTTTACAAGAAGTCCCCACAAGGCATTCCTCTCATCTTCCTATTTTAATGTATTCAGCATCTCCAGTAAGACTGTAAGGCAACACCTCCTTTCTGGATAAAAATATAAAATAAAGTAAAATAAAATAAAGATAAAATAAATAAAAATTAAAATAAATAAAAATAACTTTTAAAAAAATAAAAACAAAAAAAATACCCAATCTGCTATGTAAAAAAACCCTATTTCTGGCATCTGCAGTCATACTTACAGCCTGAAACAATTCAGTGACTAATTATCTTCTTTGCATCTAAGGTGAGGAGTGCTGGATATGGCTGATGAAAATCCATTTGCAGAAAGGCTAAAATATGTAACAGATTCAACTGTGGTTTGCCCTTTTCCTATATACTTCAGTAGCACAAATGCAAGGAAACAATATAATTTGAAGTACATGATTAGTGTATTCTCTTCATCTGCTTGAAAAGGGCTTTTGATAGATAAGATCTGTGACTCTATCAAAAATGCAAAGTCTCCAAAGTTGCTATCCCTTAACCCTAAGGACAGAACAATTAGGAGTGCTGGAAGGAGTAAGAATTCTGCTATTCTAGTTTGCTTAACTTCTGAAAAATATCTTCTTAACGTCACATTATTTTGCACAAGTAGATACAAAAACATTTGTAAAAATAATCCTTTGTATTAAGATACTAAAAACATATCAATCAGAATACAAATCATGGCTGAGAAACATCCTTCTGTCATAAAAAAAAAAAAAAAAGATTTATTCTGACAGTTTCTGAGGTTCTTTGATATCAAAGTCTCTTTATAAGGCACTGACAGTCATCAAGTGGATGTTTGTCAAAGTACATTTTTCAGATGTCTAAATAAAACTGGTTTACTTTGATGAATTTTATACTGATAGCTGAAGATAGACTACAGGCATTGCTTCTATTTGCAGCTCTTTACTTCAATGGCTTGCAAATTTGCTTTAATGCTCCATCTATTTTTGTTGTGTTTTTTGACAATTAATTATTAAAAACATCATAGAATACCGAAATCTCTCACTGCATCTTTCTGTTAGGGAACGACAATTATACAAACTCCTGTGGCTTGTGCACTTACTACAGCAGATGTAGTAACTGTGAGGTTGGGATGGCACAAGGTGGTCTCACCAGAGGACAACCTTCAGGGCCTGTTATAGAGGCTTTAACACTGCTCCTTTGAAATACAAGTTCTAGCATTGATGTTTACGGGAGGAGGAGCTGATCAGCTGCCTCATGTGCCAAGAAAGGGTGAGACCAGCACACCTGCATTGACACCTGCTCAATCCTGCACATGCTGTGGATTCACAGAAGAGCTCTACAACATTCATTCCCATTTGGTCTGGGATCACATTTTGACCTCTAATTAAAGCTTTTTCCTACCTTTTTTTTTTTTTTAAAATCACAATATATGTTATGAAAATTAATCACAGTATCACAGTATAGCAAGGTTGGAAGAGACCTCAAAGATCATCAAGTCCAACCCACTACCACAGACCTCAAGACTAGACCATGGCACCAAGTGCCACGTCCAAACGTGCCTTGAACACCTCCAGGGACGGTGACTCCACCACCTCCCTGGGCAGCCCATTCCAGTGGGGAATGACTCTCTCAGTGAAGAACTTTCTCCTCACCTCGAGCCTAAACCTCCCCTGGCACAGCTTGAGACTGTGTCCTCTTGTTCTGGTGCTGGTTGCCTGAGAGAAGAAAGCAACCTCCTGCTGGCCACAACCACCCTTCAGGTAGTTGTAGACAGCAATAAGGTCTCCTCTGAGCCTCCTCTTCTCCAGGCTAAACAATCCCAGCTCCCTCAGCCTCTCCTCATAGGGCTTGTGCTCGAGGCCTCTCACCAGCCTCGTTGCCCTTCTCTGGACACGCTCAAGCACCTCAATGTCCTTCTTAAATTGAGGGGCCCAGAACCGGACACAGTACTCAAGGTGTGGCCTAACCAGTGCAGAGTGCAGGGGGAGAATGACCTCCCTGCTCCTGCTGGCCACACTATTCCTGATGCAGGCCAGGATGCCATTGGCCTTCTTGGCCAATCTTCTGACTAGTTCACAAGTTCCTTTGTGACATAGCTCAAACAAAACACATTTGTTTTGAAACCTAGTGGAAGACATAGCTGTAGAGCATAAATCTATTTACAAAGGTACCAAACTGTGTTATCAATAGTTACATCTCACAAGCTAATCCAAATAGTTTTAAAAAGAGGCTTACTGTGCCCAGCATTTTCAATAAATATTTATCTCAGTTTACATAAACCAGGATTTAGGGAATGGAAAAAAGCAAAGCTGTCTCTACATGGCGACATTTTTACTCTATTTTCTCTGTATTTATAATTTAACTGATGAGGATAAATCAACTTATTCATCATTAGCAGACAGTCAGAAAAAAATAACTTGGCTGCTCTCCCTGAAGACTGCAGAGCCCTGCACTGATGGAGGATTTTACCTTACCATGATTCCTTAACAGAGAGAACAGCAGCCCTGTTCTAGGTGAGACAAAGGCCCCTGAGACTCACACCCATGTGCTGCTGCAGCCTTGGCTGGAGAGCTGTGCCCAGAACACACAGGGAGGCAGTAAGACACACATAGAATCACAGAATGGTAAGGTTGGACAGAGACCTCAAGGATCATCTAGTTCCAACCCCATCCATTGATGAGTGGAGAAAAGGAGAGCACATAAAGACACACAAACAAGTCCACATGTTCACATGAAAAAGGACTACATCTGCACGTCAAATACTGCAGGATGAGACGGTTTCCCTATGTCAGACTCACTTTGAAAAGCACTATTGGTAAATTCTGCTGTTTTGGGAACACTCAAGTCCCAGAGAACCATAAAATCATATCCAAATTTTTTTTTGTTTTTTTGGGTCAGTGGAAACCAAGATGAACAACCTTCTTCTCCAAACACAGTCTGCTTACGAGATCTGAATCTACAAACTAATTTTTTAGTGCTTGTCCTGCTGAAGTAACACTTGCACTAGGAAATGATGCAGTGTTTCAAGTTAGAAAGAATAACTTTAGTGGAAAGGGTGTTGCTAAGATCAATTTTTAATCAGATATAAATTTAACACAAAAAAATTACTCTATTTTCATTTGGCACAGGACCCAGGCTGCAGCATTATCAGTTATCTGTGTCGCCTGGAAGGAACTCTGGGTAAGTCACAGGAAAAAGGTGGGAGCATTGTCGTGGTTTCCTGATGGTCAGAACACTGCAGCATTGTTTTGCTTTGCTTTTTTCCTTTCTTTTTTTTAATTTTTTTTTTTTTTTTAAAATGGTCATTATCACATGGTGTCATAATTATTTCTGCAACATCCTTTTTCCACACAGGAGCTGATGCTCTATTTATTGACTTGGAAAACTGCATCAATATCCACGTGTGACTCCGGTAGCTCTGGAAAACAAAGTCTAACCACCAGTATTGTTGAAGTCTAAACATATTTCTGGTATGGCATTACCTACTATTCCACCAGAAATTCTAGTTTATATAGTTTGAGTTTGTTTTTCTCTAAATAGTATCTTAAAGTGCCAACTATGCCACATTTTTGTCAAGGTGTATGGTACTACCTCGGTTTTACTGAAACAAAGAATTCTGTCATTTCACAGAATCATAGAAAAGAGCTGAGGTATTTATCAATAAATTAAATGCCTCTTGTAGAGAGGTCCAGGAGACTATAAACAGAGTTTACAGAAATCTAACAGGCATATTGGTTTTAAACAAGCTCTGAGCTGAGACATAGATGGTGCTGTAAACTAAAGCTGTAAAGATACAGGGAAGGAATAGGCAGTGCATGTTATATACATTTATTTTGGGGGGTGGTGTTTGTTTTTCCCCCCCTCAACTATTTGTAGAGAACATATAAAGCTAAAAAAATTACCTTAGCACTTTAAGACACATTGTCTTTTAGCAGTGTTGATGAATTATTGTCTCGGGCTCAAAGGGCAAATTGAGCTTTGTTTCTTGTTTTATAGAACTGAAGCATGGGAAGAATCTATGTGATTCAATAATGTTTCAATATTTTACTGTTGAATTGCAATATATGACAAGGACTGCTGCTCTGAGTAGGGGAGAGATCCAACACTTCAAAAATATAACAGATCCAACATTCGACATATTCCTTTAATGTGTGAAAAACTGCCTTGTTAGTGAGAACAGATTCAATATTTCAGTGCAGTATGAACATTATGGCCAAGATATTTAAATCTGACTGCTGATACATTACTAAATCTGAATTAGATGCTTTAAATGAAAGTAGACTGATTAAAAATGCTGAAAACCACAACAGAACACTAACAAAACCAATTAACACGATCCAGAGGTGGCCTAAAGGAGGAGGGTAAAAGCTAGGAGGTGTAGAGCAGCAGGTCTCCAGTCTTGATCAACAGGCTGAAGACTTCAGCAGGCAGCCAGAGTGACCACTGGGGTAAAATTTCTACAAAACCATTTTCTCTTGCTTTTTCTTCAGCATTCTGGGTTTTTAAATGAAAGATCATGGCAGGTTGACATAAGTGATGCTGTATCATCTCTCCCACGTTCTCTCATTTGAAGGGAATGTAACAACAAAATCAAAGTTAGACTAAAATATGGTCTTATTGTGTGTATTTCTATATAACATATGTAATATGTATCTAGGGAAATATTAGGGTAGGAAAAATCTGTTATGATCCAGAAATCTCAGACTGAATATTAAAGAGTGAAAAAACAGAGCTGAGAGAGCCACGAGAGTTATCAGGTATATTTATTCTTTCTCCAGGCTGAAAAGCAGTGCTTTTTATCTAATGGATTGTTACCTTTTGTAAAGATGTTTTCTTATTTTTTGTCAACTAACCTCTGTTCATCACAGTGCTAGAGAACCTTGGTCTGAGAGAGCACTTACAGCAGAAGTACCTGTAAGAAATGCCTTTAAGGAGCACTGTTTTCATTCCCAGTTTTCTAAACACAGGCCATTCTTGCTACGTTACCTGGGCTTTAGAGCCAGAGGACAACTTACCAGCATCCAGCATGTCTGTACATCAGTCAGACAGTACCTGGATGCATGCTGTTAGCCTACCACAAACTCAAGGTAAGGCACATTATGGAAACTGCTAACACAAAGCATTTAAGTTGATGTATTTTGCTGCATGTTACGCAGGCTAGGAGTACACAGGGTCAGCTGTGAGCTTGTCTAAGCTCTGTCTGCTAAAACTGCTATTTGGTCCTACAGGAGGAAGCTGCATTTGGAAAGTTCCTGTGTGGCAGGGTCTGTTCTTGTTTCAATCGGTCAGCTCTGCATCTCTGTTCAATCACACAAGCCTAGTATCAGCATTTATCAGCTCTGCTAAGACAAGTGAGTTGAACAGCCATATGCCCAGAGTCTTCCTCAGCTCTTTGTATGTTTTAGGAGACTAACTTCAAAACTAACAAAACATTTTTCATTGTCACAGGCCAGCAGGAATGGTTTTGCAGTGTATTCCCCACATCCAAACAAGCAGGTGCTGTTCCACCCAGAAAATCCTGAGTGATGATTAGTGATCAGGTTGGTCTACTCTAATATTTGCAGTGGTTACAGCAACTCTCAAGACAGGAAAGTCCTGTGGGAATGGAGTGCAGGAACAGCCCACCACGAAGAGAAGGCTTAGGCTGGATCACGTCCAAGAAAAAACAACTTGGACTAACATTTCTGTGTGGTGTTATTTTTAATACACACGCTAACAAATACAATAGACTGTAGAAAATGTGTATGCATGTGTGAGGGAACTATATTTATTATTTGGATGAGCTTCAGTCTGCTCTTAATTCTGTGGAGATAGATAAACATTTGCTGAAATTGCTAAAGCATGAGAGCTATTTTCTGGATCATCCTTCTCAACTCTTCAGTGAAAGCTAATACATAGATGGGAAGAAAAATCTATATAGACTTTGCTATTCAGTGTAGCAAGTAACTGCCTGTAACTGAGTCACATTAACTTCTGGGTACTTCTATTCTTCATGTCCAAGGCCAACAGGATCAAAGCAACATCTTCACTCAACATGTAACGCCCAACATTGTTTTCCATGACATGAAAACAGAATGGTCAGGAGACACTTCTCTTTTCTGCCATCAGTAGTTTTGTCTTCTATACTGCAGAGGTTAGTTCACAGTCCTGTAAGAATTTGCTGCTGTCACAGCCATACACAGATTTGTATGCAAGGATATATCATTCTCAAGCTGTATAAATCAGCTTTCCATTTCTTTCAGGCTATCACTTAGAGTTACGGAGGCAGAGAAGAACTGCCTTAAAACTCTGTGTTCTCAGGAGCATCTCATCAGTACCAGGGAGTTTCAAGTTTGAACAGTGCAGCATTCAAAAGAAAATGTAGAAAATATAAGCACAGTTTGGGAACGTGGAAACTGTTTAGAGAGTCACAATAATGTAAATAAAACAATTACAAATGATTGTCATATGAGGGGTTTTAACCAGCCAACCAGGCTGTTAACATGACTGAGGGGAGGCTGTCACAGGGAGTGATGGGGAAAGAAGAATTGCCTCTGATTCTGGCTGCACTTTATGAAAGAACAAATATAAGAACCAAATCTGAAGTCAAAAGGAAAATGGGAGAATAGAATTGAGTCTACCTAGCAAAACTCAGACAGAAGATACCTACAAGAAAATATCTGGAACCTATGTCAGGTAGAGCTCTCCAGAACAGTGCAAATCTCAGCAAAGGAGAAATGAGACTACTGCATGGGCAGCTGCAAGAAGGAAAGCTTTTCCTTCACTTGGGCAGCTTCAGAAAACCAGTAAGAAGTGGAGACCTACGTATTGTCAAGTCTTTTGATACTGAACTACACATTCTTTGCAGTCTGAAGCAAAAGCTCTAAATTGCAAGACAAAGGAGATTATACAAGATACTCTGGTGCATTCTTAGTATAGGTAAAGAGCTGCACAACTTCCCAGGATTTAACTCCTGGTCAGTCTGGCAGAGGTATTGCTTTTGAAAGTTGTTCTCTTTCCCATGGGAATTAAAGAAAATTCAAACTCCAGCAGAAAATAAGAGGAACACAAAGCCCTCAACCATCCTCTTTTCCTTCCCAGAACTTCCAAAATATGTAAATTTGAGGTATTTTTAAAGCCAAAGCAATCCCAAGGATATCCAGTTTGGAAACCACTGTGTAGCCAAGGGGGAAA
Source organism: Ramphastos sulfuratus (assembly GCA_013399055.1). Classification (NCBI taxonomy): domain Eukaryota; kingdom Metazoa; phylum Chordata; class Aves; order Piciformes; family Ramphastidae; genus Ramphastos; species Ramphastos sulfuratus. The sequence continues at coordinate 450,411 of WBNM01030665.1, forward strand.
GGAAATGAAATGCGGAAAAGGAAGGGGATGTAGAAAGACAACATGGGTTCAGCAAAGGACCTATCAATCACAAGCCAACACTGGCATCCTGTGCATTGACAGCTACTAAGGACATCAGCATTTATGAACCAAAGGTGAGAGAAAGTAAGGAAGGACTGAAAAACAAATAAGAAGAGAAGTAAGAGGGAAAGAAAGATTTCTCAAAGGCCAAGGACTCTCCTTCTGAAAAGAAATAAGGTAGAACTGGTGGAATCCTTTACTAGAAAAACTGAGAAAGTAAAGGGCTCCAATGGGCAGACATCAAGCAGCATATGCTAATAAATTGGTTATGCATGAGGAAGTCCTTCAAAAACTAACCCAGCTCTCAGATTCAACCCAACAATAGATTTGGGTATTTTGTAACTCTTTGCTGTTTGTGGTTCTATCAACAACGTTCCTGTGGTTCTGGTAGCCATTCATACTGTAAATATCCACTGCACTGAAAGCCCTGCAGAACTCCTGACCATAGCAGAAACATCATGCCTAGTGCTGTGTTGGTATGCTCAGTTGAGGCAATTTTGCTGTTTGCATGGAGGGTCGGGGTGGCCAAATAGTGCATGGCAATATCATCTCCTCGTAGAAGAAATACAAACCTCCCGCACTTCACACGCTCTGAAAAGCCTAACAGAAGTTAACACTTGAGGATGCAGCATTCACAGAATGCCCTACCTCTGATCTGACCACGAGACCAGCACATCTCACATATTTGATGTATCTTGCCTCAACGAGGCAAATCCATCCTCTGCCCTGCAGTCCTCTTTTCAGCACCACCCTGCCTTTCCTCCACTACTTCCCTTGGCCATCAAGTCCATCTCTGGGGAGTAAAGGATTAATTCTTTCAGAGTTCTCATGCAACAGGTAGACAGACATTGGTAAAATGCTTGAACTAAATAAATAAATAAAACATTTATCCAGGGGCATAGGCTCTGAAATAGATTTTTTTATTTCCCCCTTAAAAAATATCTTCAGTCAGTTTCCAGCAGCATGACCTGCCTAGTAGAAGGACCCTGCTAAAGTCATTGCCTTTGGGAAAAGAAGTTACTAGACAGCACCCAACTAGAGCAAGCTGGGGCCTGCCCACACACACCTGCCCATACAGTTCAGTGTATCACTCTTTCCCCTCCAGTTTGTGTGAGAGAACTAACTCATCTTCTTTGCTATTAGGCTTTTCACATAATTCTCTGTGCTACAGCCCATTCCTTCATAAGAGAAAAATACATGACCTCTTGGTACTGCAATAAATCCTTCTCAGCAGATCTGACTTCAGCCTTTTAAAGCTCCTCTATCTGCCCATGTCATCGAACCTCTTCCTTATCAGTCCGCTTCATGCAACATCTCACCTCTTCCCAGGCTCACTTTTGCAACCAGCCACTTAGAGCCTTCCTTTCCTCTTCTGAGTTGTGCCAATAACCAGGAAGGGAAGCTGGCAAGCAAGCATGTGAGCACCACAAAGCAGGAAGAAAGCAACAATGGGTATGAAATCCACCCATCCAGCTAAGTTACAAAACCATATTGTTAAACCATCCTGGCTCCCTGACCCCTTACGAAGACAGAACAAACTAACTGTTTCCATCCCTGGCGGGGAAGGAAGAGAGATATCATTGTTGTTCTGACACTTGGGAAGTGCTCAGATACAATGGCAATAAGTCTCAATACAAGATTCACCAAAAATTCTTTCACTGTGAGAGAGAGAGAGAGATGCCAGCTCGTGAATGAGCTCTTGCTGTGGCACCAAGATAGATAGGCTGAAGGAAGACACATGTAATTCAGATGTTAAAAATTTACTGCTAGGCCTTGAGATTCCTTCCATTTATCCAGTCATCCAAATTAATGCTTAATTTTGCTGACTGAAACAATGAATCGTTGTGTGAATGCAGAGGTACGGAAAGAGGAAAGTCTTCTAAAAGCTCAAGTACAATAAAACTATAATGAAAGTTAACTTCACTACAACAATCTATGCTAAAAAACCAAACAAAACAAAAAAAAAAAAACAACCCACCATTTAGGCCTCAGATTTACAATAAAGTCAGGCACCAAGAGAGACTTGTATGTGGGTGCAATTTCTCAATAATACATCACGGGTGAAGGTCTACTAGAACCCAGCACGCACCCCCATCCCAAACTGATCTTTCAGATTTATGAAGGAGACAAATGTTTGGGGTCTAAGTTACCTATCTAAATGTAACCTTCTGAATGGGAGCAGGATCAAGGATGAATGGAAGGAGAACAGCAGAATTTACCTACTTCCTTCATATTCTTATCTGAGCAGATCAGTTTTTCTTAAAATTTCATGCAATGTAGAAGGTTTGCATGCTTATGCTAGCTTGTGTCACCCTAAGAAACAAAACTGCAAAGCCTCTTCTGACATGCCAGCCTGTGAGAGCACTGACATGTGAGAAAGTGTTCAGTCTATAGATGCTCTTTCTGATTTTCTATGCAGATCTCACTTGCTACCTCTCAAGCTTTAAACAGATAATGTCTGGCAGTTAAATTCAGACATCCAGGTCTTTTTTTCTTTTTCTTTCCTTTTCTTTGTGGTAAGAGTGATGATGATCTTTTTAAGGCTTTGTTTCATATTTTCATCAATTAGCAAACAAGCTTGGAAGCTACAGTCAGAGCTAATGAACTTCAATTGAGGTCTCTCAGCCTGCATACTAGGACACAAGTGGAGGACAATGAATCCGTTTATTTGTAATCCAGACACTGCACAATGGAGTTAGTGTTTAAAATGTGACAATGAAACCAAACAATGTGTCATTCCTCCTTTTTTTTTTTTTTACTTTAATGCAGACACCTGCAAATTTTAAACAGAAGGCATGCTAGTCCCTGGAAGACAAATAAAAGACTTTCAAACAGGGAGTTTGCTCTTCCTAGCTGCCTTTTATGAAGCCCTTAAATATTCCTGCAGGTCATCCAGTTCCAGAAAATCTCTCCCAGAAATCCACCACAAATTGACTTTTTTGTTTTTCTCTTAATGGATGAATATATTTTCACTACCAGGTAGAAAACACAATGCAAATTTAACCACTACATAATAAACAGTGTTAGGTGTA
>WBNM01030666.1:19024-33662 GCA_013399055.1 Ramphastos sulfuratus
GGACTGGATGATCTTTTGAGGTCCCTTCCAGCCCCTAATATTCTGTGATTAATTTACTAATACTGGTAGCAGCCTGATTCACTACTGACCACAGAGTGCTTCTCAGATGCATTGGTAAGAGAAGACATGCTTAATATATAATATAATATAATATATAATTGTATTTAACATATCTTCTGTTTTTTTTTTTCAATTCAAAATATTCCTGAGAACTGCATGTCTTCATCTGTTCATGAAAGAGCACCAATGCCAGTGCTGTAAATATTGTATGGAGAATTAGTCTTCAATCTACATTTATTTGTGTGAAGGACAGCAGGTGGTGTGCAACAGAGACTTCTGCAATTAGCAATAAATAGAATAAAGACTTCATGCTTCTAGCTAACCTCAATGACTTGGAAACAGTTCTTGAATGTTAACAGCTGATGAAGGGCCTGGAGAATAAATCTTATGAGGAGCTACTGAGGGAGCTTGGGGCTGTTTCGTTTGAAAAAGAGGAGTCTGAGGGGAGACCTCATTGCTGTCTACAGCTACCCGAAAGGACATCGCGGAGAGGCTGCTGCTGGTCTCTTCTCACAGGTAAATAGCGGCAGAACAAGAGGGAATGGCCTCAAGCTGTGACTGGGTAAGTTTAGACTAAATATTAGGAAACACTTTTTTCCCAGCAAGAGTGGTCAGGCATTGGAATGGGTCACCCAGGGAGGTGGTTGAATCACCAACCCTGGATGTGTTTGAAAGTCGTTTGGATGTGGTGCTTGGGGACATGGTTTAGGGTGAACCTTGCAGAGTAGGGATATTGGTTGGACTTGGTGATCCTGAGGGTCTTTTCCAACCAGAGTGTTTCTGTGATTCTGTGAAGAAAGCTCCAGGTGTGCACCTGACTGCATTTTCCCTGTCCCAGTCTTCACCAATTCTGTCTGTACTCATGGTAATGGAACCATCACCATGTGAAGGGTACTGAGACAACCCAAGTGCCAGGACATGGGATTTGCGGATAGTAGCTAAGTCAGTAAATGTGACCTGGATGTATCAAACTATTCAGTAGTGGGAGAGTAAGTGGTCAGGTCTCTTCCACAGCAGATGATGCTTTCCTGTTCCTTTCTTCTTCCTTCAATGCCTTGCTGTGTCTGGCCTGTCGACAAACCCATGAACCCTGGAGCAACTTCAACACCCAGGGTGTAAAGAGAGCATGGACTGACCCCATCATGGCCCTTGGCAGCACTTCCAACTGCCTGAATAAAGGAGGTAGTCACTTAATCTCCAGCGGAGATGAAGTGTTTTCAGCCCTTATCTCTACCCTCAGGCTTCCTCACAGAGTGGATTAAAAACCTCCTTTTTTAGCACTGTGATTCTGCCTGTGGTGGGTCTCCTTCAGTGGTTCCTGTTTCTTTGCAGACCTGTAGCAAACAGCTCAGCTCTCTGTTCTGGATGCAGTGATTTATATTATGCAGATTGGTGTCTGGGAGACAGGTGCTTAAATGTTCAGTGGTGTGGCCACAAAATCCTCTCTTGTTACTTTGCTTCACTTAATGATTTCATTGCTGTGTCCCAGGCTTCTCCCATGCCTGTTTCCCTGCCTTGCATCTCTGAGGGTTTGCTCTCCATCCTGTCTCTTAGTAGAGTTTTTAATTTCTTAATTAGAAGGTCTCCTGAGATTTCACCTTTGTTTTTTTAAACCTTCTCCCTGCCTTTTGCTTGAAAATATCTTTCAGCAGCTTCATTTTTATGTGGAGGTGTTATTGATCAAATAACTGTAACAGTTTCACAGCTACCTCCTCTGCTTGAGTTAAGCTACTGAACACATGAAATGCTTGGAAGCTTGTTATAGTCAGAAATAAGGCTGATGATTGGCTTCTTTTGGGCTGGTTGCCACCAATTTCAGATACATCCTGAAGTGCTTATTCAGCCATCTATTGGGTTCCTTTTTAATTTTTACCCCAAACTTGCAAACTCCAGTCTGGCTTTCATCAACAAATTCTGCCACTTTCTTTCATGCTGTTGTGTTCTACAGGATGGTTGTGGCTGCTCAGGGTGGGGAGGCTCTGCCAAAGAGCTGGTTCTTTCTGTGTTGCTCCAGTTGGCTGTGCGTGTGTTGTGGTAGGCCTAAGCAGGCCAAAATAGGCTTATACATGTCCTGGCTTGTGCAGGCATGTTTTTTCTGTTCTCCCTCTCTCTGTTTCGGGGAGAAGCAACNCATTGCCTTCTGCCGTAAGCAGAAAGGAGCTCGCTGAGTCCACCTAGTGGGCAAGCGGAGTATTGACCGCAAGCGGTACACTAACTGCAGCAACCTTCTCTGCCAGTTCAATTGAGTTCAATTAATGTTATATATTATTATTAGTTATTTCTAGATCCTGTTTTAACCTATATAAAGTTTCCATGACTGATGCAAATAACTGATTATTATTAAAATTAGTGATCAGAGTGGCAAGAGTTCTGAATATTGAATATTAATAAACAATATAAATTTTTGAAGGTATCACCTCACATTAATTAATTACCCCTCCACTACAGTGTGACAAGAGCACTGCAAGGAGAGCTGCTCTGCTCAGCCCTTGCAGGTGCACTTCAAATATACTTACAGCCCTTAGAATCTACATCCACAACTGGCTTCATGGTTAGCAGGTGTGCTCTTGCTTGTCATGCTACCCCCTCGCCAGTTCCTTTGGAATAGTTGTCAGTCAAAGATGTGAACAAATGGCTTCATTTAGAGCAGCTCTAAGACTGTTCAGATTCCTATCACATCCCAAGGCGGCTGCATCTCGTCCCTGAGCCTGGAGACAGGAGCTTTGACAAAATGTAGAAAGCCTGCAACTTCTGCAGATGTGGACACCCGCTTGGTGTGCCAGACCCTGTGGATGTGGAATTCAGCTCAGAGCTTTGAAAAACACCACTTGTGAAGGCAAAGCACAATAATTACAGGGAAAAGAAAAAGCTGGATCTTTAATGGAAGAAAAAAAAAATTATTCAGGTCAAGTACGCTCTTTCCTACCTCCTTTTCTTTTTCATTCAACATTTTCCATGTATAATATGAGGCTAAATCTCATGATTTTGAAAAAAAAAATTGAAAGCATTTGTTTTTAATGTAGAATTTGTTGTTTTAAATGCAATCTCCCAACTAAAAATATTTCATCAGGGACATGACATATCAAGAGAGGGATGGCAGAGCTCAGAGTTCATTTACACCATGTCTGTCTGCTGGTAAGAAAGAAGTATACCCTGGTGCCTGTGCTATGACAGATGAAGAGACAGATAAAAGGTACATTTCCACTTAAAACTGAACAGGGAAGGGAAAAAAAGGTACTTTTTATTTCAGTCTTGCCTGTATATGATTTTTTTAGCTAGGTTTGGGGATTGCTAGTCATGTTTTTCTGATGTATACTTAATTGTGTTATTCAGGTAGATGAATTTGTGTCAGCTCATCACAACAGCCTGTCTCATGCTCATTTTTGCTTTAGTTGCTGTCAGTCATTCAATATCAGTGTGGGTTTTAGCCAGAAAACACATTTCTAGTAGCACTGCACAAAATCATTTCCTCTACTTTTCTCTGATATTCCATGATGTATTTTACTTGCAAGAAAGGTAAGGGCAAGTTTTACAGAGCAAAAAGTGAATGGAAATGTGAATTTATTGTACAACAAAATGACTGCTTGAAATATTGCCTTTTTCTGATAAGCCCCAGTAAATTTGTTTTGTAGCCAGGGAATGTTGGACTTTTTTCTTTCCATATTTCTTGAAATCTGTAGTAGAGCAGCTTGCTCTACAACAGAAATCCCTTAGTTTTCAGATGTGACTGTGGCACAGTTAATGAGCTTTGAACTGATGTCCTGATCTCCTTCTATGACAAGATAACCTGGCTCCTGGATGAAGGATGTTGTATTCCTAGACTTTTGAAAAGCCTTTGATACTGTTCCACACAAAATTCCTATAGACAAATTGGCTGCTCATGGCTTGGATGAGCACACTGTCTCCTGGATAAAGCACTGGCTGGACAGGTGTCGTGGAGGCAGGGAATTGATGTGGCTGAGTCAGGAATTATAAAAATAGAATTATTTTATTTTCCTGAAAGCCCTGCCCCCAAAATATATACAAAACTAGTTTAGATTTATTTACAGGTTCTAATTTGATCTTGAATTCTTCTACAGGATGTCATGAACAATTACAGAGATTTAGGAAATCAGGAAATGGAAAAGGCTGAGCTATAAACACAGCTTCACCCCACTATCAACCAGGCTGAGCAGAGAATTGAGGGAGCAGCAGGCTTTATTCATCGAGCTGAGATAGGTATTGGGAGATGATCCCTTGCTGCATTTCTCTGCGGCTTGGCTGCCTCCTGACGCTGCAAGCAATATCCAATAGTCTTGATCCACACAGCAGAAATCCAGGGCAGGTGGAAAAGCTGCCAAAGTCAGAAGTGTCTCAAAACATGACTGCCACAAGGCAGGGATTGGTGGAAGTGACGATGCCTCAGTAGTGGCAGAGGAGAGCCAAACTGCTCAGGTCTCCCCAGTTCAGAATAGCAGCCAGGAAATCAGCTGTAGTATGGTCTGAGNGAACGGTAAGGACGGAAGGGACCTCAAGGATCATCTAGTTCCAACCCTCTGCCATAGGCAGGGACACCTCCCACTAGCACAGGTTACTCAAGGCCTCGTCCAACCTGGCCTTGAACACCTCCAGGGAGGGAACATCCACAACCTCCCTGGGCAACCTGTTCCAGTGTCTCATAGAATCATAAAATGCTAGGGGTTGGAAAGGACCTCCAGAGATCTTCAAGTCCAACCCCTCTGCAAAGCAGGACTTAGGACAGGTCACACAGGAATGCATTCAGGTGAGTTTTGAAGCTCTCTAGAGGAGGAGACTCCACAACCTCCCTGGGCAGCCTGTTCCAGTGCTCCATCGCCTTCACATCTCACCCATCTCATGCTGAGATGGAATTTCCTGTGATGTGGGAATTGAAATAGATGAAGTTTCACTGCCTTTATTTTTAGAGACAGCACTGAGAAGGAAGAGTGATAAGGATAACAAAGACCACCTTGTGAATAAGAAATAGAAAGGCTTTGATGTTGAAAGGGGAGGACTATGCCTCTCATACTCCCTAACATCTGTTCTGACATCTGGCTCCCTTTTTTATAGTTCTGGCCTTGGGAGGAAGGCTAGCTACCTTTTAGATTGTGGGAGAGGTCTTTCTGTCTATGCCCATTATGAGCTCTTGTTTTTACTGTAACTTGCTGTGTAAAGATATATAAACCCTCAGAATGGTGGAATAAAGGTTCTCATTTAAATCCTCACTGGATCTGAGTGTGGATCATGACCTTCTCCCACACTGTGACTGAGTTTACATTCATTGCCCCTCATCCTATCACTGACAAGAGACAGGCTTCATCCTCCTGACAGCCACCCTTCAGATATTTGTAGACATCGATAAGGTCTCCTCAGCCTTCTCTTCTCCAGACTAAACAGTCCCAGGTCTTAGTCTTTCCTCAGAAGAGAGATGTTCCAGTTCCTTAATCACCCTCGTAGCTCTCTGTTTGAACATTCTCCAGTAGTTCACAAGCTGAATAAATATATAAGGGAAGAAAATCATAAAGCAAAACAAACAAACAAAAACCAAACAAAAAGAACAAGAAAGGGAAGCTTCATTCCAGAAAATAAAATCAAGAGCTGTATTTGGCATCTTTATCTGTTTCAGTTTAAGGATATTTTTGCTGATACTCAGCCCAATNCCTTTTAGATTGTGGGAGAGGTCTTTCTGTCTATGCCCATTATGAGCTCTTGTTTTTACTGTAACTTGCTGTGTAAAGATATATAAACCCTCAGAATGGTGGAATAAAGGTTCTCATTTAAATCCTCACTGGATCTGAGTGTGGATCATGACCTTCTCCCACACTGTGACTGAGTTTACGTTCATTGCCCCTCATCCTATCACTGACAAGAGACAGGCTTCATCCTCCTGACAGCCACTCTTCAGATATTTGTAGACATCGATAAGGTCTCCTCAGCCTTCTCTTCTCCAGACTAAACAGTCCCAGGTCTTAGTCTTTCCTCAGAAGAGAGATGTTCCAGTTCCTTAATCACCCTCGTAGCTCTCTGTTTGAACATTCTCCAGTAGTTCACAAGCTGAATAAATATATAAGGGAAGAAAATCATAAAGCAAAACAAACAAACAAAAACCAAACAAAAAGAACAAGAAAGGGAAGCTTCATTCCAGAAAATAAAATCAAGAGCTGTATTTGGCATCTTTATCTGTTTCAGTTTAAGGATATTTTTGCTGATACTCAGCCCAAATTTTTCCTCTTTATTCTGTGTCTTCTGAACTTCTTCCATTTCCCTCTCCTCTCTCTCCCATACTCACCATCTCACCAAATAATTTATCTGCAGTTATTACAAGAATCAAAGCTGGCTTGTGGCAGTTCCTTCTCCCAGCCCCTCGTGTTTTTAATGTTTTCTCGTCGTCTTGTCCCCAGAGCCACCAGCTGTGTGGGCTGCCCAAGCCTGCAATCCCTCTGGTGGTTTGGGCTTGCTCAGGTGAAGCTGATCTCAGCAGAGAAAAGCACCATCCATCAGGTGGAACTGCACAAAAATTGGCCACTGTCTCTCTGCTTATAAGACTATTTCATTCCTCATGTAGATCTGAATTCTAGGAGAGTTTGTTCTTGCATGTATTGCAAATACTTGACACTTGCACATTCTTTATATTGCCTGGGCATCTTTATTTGGTGGCTCTCTGGTATGTCTAATCTTTAGCAATGCAGCAGAAAACATTTTCTTAGGCCACAGTTTTTCCTGGATTAATGACAGCAGTCAATTGAATTTATTAATGTTTGCCATCTATACTACATATCCAAGTGAGTGGATATCATAGAATGGTAAGGTTGGAAGGGACCTCAAATGTCATCTAGTTCCAAGCCCCTGCCATAGGCAAGGACACTTCCCACTAGTACAGGTCACTCGAGGCCTCATCCAACACCTCCAGGGAGGGAGCAGCCACAACCTCCCTGGGCAACCTGTGCCAGTGTCTCACCACCCTCACTGCAAACAACTTCTTCCTAACATCCAGTTTAAATCTCCCCTCTGCCAGTTTAAACCCATTGCCCCTTGTCCTGTCATTGCAAGACCTTGTCAACAGTCCCTCCCCAGCCTTCCTGTAGGCCCCCTTCAGATACTGGAAGGCTACTCTAAGGTCTCCTCGAAGCCTTCTCTTCTCCAGGCTGCAGAGCCCCAACTCTCTCAGCCTGTCCCTATAGCAGAGCTGCTCCAGCCCTCTGATCATCTTCGTGGGATATTCAGTTCACAGATGTAAATGTGATAGCATTCAATAGCACAAGGGTGTGCTAATGAATTTACCAAAGCCTCAGAATTTAGCCTATCAATATCCTTTCGGTGCTAAGGCTGCTTTTCAAATACCATCTCTAAAATCTGAAAGAACAGACCAGAACCTTTACTTGCCATTCAAATAAAAGCATCTGTTGTTTTCAGAGAGTTGCTAGTTACATGTTCACTTTTAAAATACTTTCTCATTTTTCATTCTCCCTAAATTTTGTTTGCTTTCTGTCATGACAAAATATCATAATGGACTTCCAGTGTTTCATACAGTCATGAAACAACAATTAGGAATCTGGTAGAATCTTTCTAGACTAAAGGGATTCTGTAGTGTTTGAATAGGCAGTAGATTCTGGACTCTTAACCAAATCTATAGCAATTGACATTTTCATTCTGTTCCAGGAGGATTTAAAGCAATCCGCTATTAATTAATAGAACCTTGTGGTAGGTGCCTGAGAAAGGAATAATAATTAAAAGGGGTTATTAATGGTTAGATTTTCTATGATTCACTGAAGACTTCATGCACCACTGAAGGCAATGTCTCAGCAGAAGATTAAAATGATACTTTCATTAAGCTCTTCTGTGTTGAGCAGTTATTTTTTCCACTCCTTGTAGAGCATGAAACATGCACAGCAAGGCTTGATTTGTGTTTAGAAAGGTAAAGAATACCACAAAATTATTAAAAGCTGGAAATAATTCCTCTGAGGCTGAAAATTGAAAAATACTGTATTTTGCTTGTAAGCTCAGTATTTGGGTCTAGAATGGGTCACACAGCAGCCTGCTCTGAACAAGTGAGTACATTGCCAATCCTGATCAAGCAATTTCTTCACAAATGCTGTTTGAAAATGAGCTGATCTCTCTCAGTTCAGTGGTAGACACACCAAGAAGGTTGCAGGCTTCATCTATCTTTGACATCTAGTGTGGGTACCCAGCAGTAGATAGCATAGTGCTATTGGAGATGCTCAGCAGTGCCATGTGTTGGCTGCACTTTCCACCTCAGAAAGCCATGGGTTTCCTGCTACTCAGCATAGTTCCCTGCTGCACTCACATATCTTGGGTGCAATACAAGCTGTGATTGAATGCACTCCATAAATAGAATCATAGAATGGTAAGGTTGGAAGGGACTTCAAGGATCATCTAGTTCCAACCCCCTNCCTTACCATTCTATGATTCTATGATTCATGGTGTTAGGAATGGGACTAGAAGATGCAGACACAGGATTTTCAACATGCCCATAGGCATATTCAAGATGCCCACAGGATTTTCAACAGTGGGCAGCTGAACTTAACCCTGCAGTACTCAGAATGGCAATGGTTCTTCTGTTTAAACAATGAAACCACTTTTCGGGATGAGATTCAGTTTGCCAACATCTGGATTTGTACCAGGTTGGAGTGGGATGCAGCTCACTTTTAGTTTTGCTTAAAGTTATCAAGACCACTCTGCCTGGATGTCCATTTGCTGATCTGGGAGGGGGCAGGACCTCTGCTGGTTCTATGTGATGTCTGGCTGGGTGTCTTGGCTAGTCTAAGATGTTTCAAGCGACACCAGACAGAAATGTGTAGGCATCTGAACAAAACTCTTGAACCTAGAACCAAATCAACAGAGGAATTTTAAGAAGGCTATATTGACAGTTTAAAAACATAGTACAAAAATCTTACCCTTGACTGCAGGAACTGGGGAAACAGACACCTCTAATTTGCCAGATTCCACATTTGTTAAAGAAGATGACTGATTTATATTTTAAGACCCCTACATTACGGGCAGGGATGTTAAAAAAAGCCCACATTGTTGAACATTTGCAATAAAATGCTACCATTAAACTAGCTCCCAATCTGATCAATTTAGAACTAATGCCTAAGTAAGTAAAAAAAAAACCTAAAAAGCAGTTGAGTATAATCTTTAAAACTATCTTGTGTATAGACACAGAAAGCTCTCACCTTTTGCAAGAGAATAAATAAAACAGCTGCTGCCTGAAATTTCATCCTTAGATGTCATGACTTCCACCACGTTCTTCACATCTCTGACAGATTTTAAGGAAATATGCCTGGCACATAAATATAGCTGGAAAAAAAAAGAGAATGCTGTAAAATACATGCCTCATAAATTACTTTAAAGATTCATTTTACCTCATGATTCTCCAGGAGCTGACAGGGATTAACATTGCTGGCCTGCAGAAAGCACTTTTCTTTTTTTTTTTTTTTTTCTTTTAGCCAAGAAACTGCAAGACATGAGGCAGGTAGTTACTTCAGGTATTTATTGTAGTCCATCAGAGAATACCAAATCCCTGTTTTCAAACCACCAATACACATTGCCTTCATGGTGTGAGCGGAAGGCGATAAAGAATGGGATGAAGTGATGAAGATGATTTAGATTTCTTTAACACATCTTGGATAGGAATGAATTGGACGAGTCAGAGTAGTTATAGTTTTATTCTTTATATGGTAAAGCAATCTAACAAAACCAATACTGTAAAAAATAACTAGAATGAATAAGGCATGTCAAAGTCTTCACTGAGGTGTCAAGTATATATATATATACATACAGTACTGAATATTAAGCAACAGTGTAAAAGATCGCCCCACGTTTTATTACTGTTGTAATTATGAGCTGACAAAGTAAGTGTCATCAGTGTTGTTTGAGAGATAGACACCGAGGAGCACAGATTGAAATAGTATTGAACTTGTTAGATAATGCTTCTCGTGGTGCTGGAACCGACGGCAAACTCTCACTAGCTTCAGTGGAAGGAGAACCAGAGAGGCTGGGGAAGGCGTTTCTGATCCTCCATTGCATAGTCCTCGCACAGCGTAAATGATACCGTCCAGATTGCTCTAACACTTTTAAACTTTGGGTTGAAAAAAAAAAAAAATTACATTGGGGATTCCTTATCCATACGCTTTGGGAATTGTTGCCTTACCAAAAAGGACTACTTCTGATCGCCTGTCTGTAGTACTTGGATTAATGGGCAGTGTGCAAACCACCTACTATGGCATTGTGCATGTCCGTAGCGGTTCCTAAGATAAAGACAGTCAGGAATCATTCACACAGTTTATTATGCCTTGATGCCAGATAAAAGATCCTCTGTGCTGTCAATGGAAGGAAATAGGAGCAACATATGCAACTACAGCAGGTGGAAAGAAAACATTTCCCTCTTTCTACCTCGTGATACCACGGACAGTCAAGATCTCATGGCACCGGGTGGCAAATACTTTGATTCCCTCACTGGTTTCCTGACGTTGTGTGTGACAGTAGTTGCTGCAGCTGGGTACCTGTAGTAGATGGTCTGCATGTGACTTTGTGTGTTGCATCAGTAAGAATTCCCTGACCAGCAGTCAGATCTTTCTTAGCTGAGATATTGCCCATTCTATATGGAGACTTATTTGTGGATTCAATATTCTAATGTTTTACCAGTCAAATTACAGCAAGATTAATATAAGTGAGAAAAGTTGTTTTGTGTGTTGGTTTTTTTTTCCCCTCATTATAAGGACAAATGGAAAAAAACCCTGTGTTTTCTAATGTTTTTAACACAGTGCTGTTGTGGAGATTCACTGGCAAAGAGTTTGCTGTGATGTTGAAAAGAATATCCTTAAGATCTAATAATCAGAATTAAGCTTTCATGTAATGATCGGAATTTTATGTAATGGTAGCAAAACTTTGGCTGGCAATCAGTGACAATCAATTAGACTTTCCAACAAGCCGTTGCAAATTTAAAATATGCACATGAACAAAGAGTAGATTAACATTGTGAGAGAAATAACTTGCCTTACACTGTCATCAATGAAAATAGGTACTCATTAATATATGTATACTATGAAGCAGGGAAACTAACAAGTTACAATCTGTCTGAAAAGCATTATGTGGATAACGTTTGCAGGCAAAAGGCAGAGCAAATAAAATGAATCATTAAGACTGCTAGTTATTGTCTCAGTTGGTTACTGAACATTATAATCCTATCCTAACTCTTGAATCTGCTGTAAGCACAAAAAAAGAAAAAAAAAAAAAGGAAAAAATTCAGTAGGCAGCAAAAGAAAGTATTGATTTAGCAAATAAAGTATATGACCTTTTTCAAATGCCTTTGTCTAATATTGCACCAGGCAAAATTGCCTTGGCTGTGCAGCAAGGTCTTCTAATGCCTATATTTCAGGAAGACACGTTACAAAAAGTGAATTTAATAACAGGTCATTAATTATCTGGTAGCAATTGTAAGGTATATGAAAGAAGCAGGTGCAGCACTACAAATATATATATATATGTGTGTGTGTGTGTGTAAATGACTGTTAATACAATCCTTCCAACACAATATCCCTGCAGTCAAACTTTTCTCACTAATGGACAGGAACACAGCAGTTTATGGCTTAACTGCTCCGTGATTCCCAAATATCATCTTCAACATTCTTGACATGACTGTGAAATAAACAAGCTTAAGAAACACAGAATTCATTAAAAGTCTTGAGGGAAGAAATGGTATTTACATTACTGATCACTGCTTTGTGAAAACCACAGTAAATGTTGTGCACTGGACTTAGGAAAGGCTCAAGGGGAAACACAAAAGCAATGGGCTGAACAGTACCGTCTGAGATTGTCTTGAAAATGTCAAACACTTCCCTTCTTTTTATCCACAGGGAAATCTGAATGCATTTCTACTAATCAAAACTTTCTGGAGGAAAGTGTGTGGAAAGGAAAGATGTGATGAAAAAGACCCAGTGGCTGTGGGGGTAAATCCATTGGGTATATTTGTGTCACGTCATTCTTGAGTGATGGACAGTGGCAGTGTGATTATAAATCTGTGATTCAGTTACAAGGGGGAGGGTCAGGTGATATCATTAGAAGTAAACCTCACTTTCTGTGAATTACAAATCTCATGGAACTCACCCCCCCCACACCCCCCAAATGATGATAATTTTGATCATCGGTATTTTACCTAAGTTGTTTTTAAAGGACATATTTTCATAAATATATAAAAGTCATCATTTAACAATCATTGTAGTCAGAAAGGAAGGGTGTAGGGGTTCTGAAAAGCCTGGTGAGCTTTTACAAGCTTTTTTTTTTGTGGTGTTCAAATAAAAAAAAATCAAGAAGTAATGAAATTCATATCTGTAAAGTCTCAGAATACTATGAATGGGATCCCATCAAGGTTGCTGCCTTTATCTGGATGGATGTCTTTTTTTTTTGACATTTTCTTTACTAGTACCAGCAGATGTTCCCAAATAATTTCTTCAGACTCACCCTTTTCCACAGTGATTTCAGACAATTGCAGCAACATTTACAGAGACACCAGCTATAATAATCTCTAAAGCACAAGTCCCTGTGCAGAACTCTCCTTGTTAGGTCTGTGTCAAGTGTTGTGGTAAATGGAGTTCTTCCAATACTCTTTTATAGCATCTGCACTTGAAAACTGCTGGCTTGTGGCTGTATTTATAGAGATAACATGTGTGTATAGTGTAAGTAAATGTGTATACAGGGAGAGAGAGACACACACACACTCATATTTACTATGTGAGTGTGCCATTCTCAGAAATTCAAAAAGAAAAACCAACGTGGAAGAGCAGGAAACTTAGAAAATGGGATAGTGGCTGGGTGCTTTACAGATAGGGCTTTTGGTTTCTGCCACATTTCAAGTATCAATCCCCAAAGAGTAGGTTGAGGAAAGAAAAAGCATTTCCTCATTACGGAGTCTCGAGTGATGATGGGGGTTGCAGAGGAACCTGTACTTAGTGATTTCCAGCTTCTGGAAAGTTCTTTTCTGTCATACTAACAGGCTATTTTGGAAGAGGTGTGTTAGCAGTTTGTCTGCATTCACCTGTATCTATTAACCTTGCTTTCTCTACTGACCTCTTCGAAGATGTCTATTTCCCTTTCAGTGACGCAGCAAAGGCTGAGGCTGACAAATGACTAGGTGCATTAATGATTAAGCCTGAAGGGCATCTTTATCTCAGCTCTCACTCTTGAGGTGCTCTATTAGCTCACATTCTGCCCTTGGGCAACGTGCACCTTGCTCCTCGCTAGCTCTCTGATCTGGCTTCGGCCCTGCGCGCTGCTTTCGTTAGCCTCAGAAAGGCAGCTGGGATTTCAGGAGAAACCTGTTTAAGCTCCATCACCTGTGCATATGCACGTTGAAGGCAGTTGTCTTGTGGGTTCATAGGTAGGGTAGTTGATGGGTTCTGTCTGATAAGGAAGAATATCAACATAACAGCATTAGGCAGCATTCAGAACAGTGAATGTTGTTTGTACATCTAGTTACACTAGGGTTAGCTTGACCTGGAAACAAAGTCCTTTTACTAAAACCTGCCCACATGAGATGTCTCTCCAGACTCATCACTCCAGCACAGGCATGAAGAAGAGACACCGTTGTGCTGAGGAGAAGGGCAGGAGAGAATCTGAGTGAAGCCTGCATTCCCTGTTTGATCAGTGACATCCACCTCCAGGCACTTAGGGGAGGTGCCTACATGACAAGCCTTGTCATCTCAGGCTGTCTGTGCAGGGGAGAATGGTAAGCCCCTTCCCAGATATGGAGGTACCCATCTCTTTTGACTAACTGTAGAGATCTAGAAAGAAAAACCCTGCTGAGCAACATGCTTCCTGAAGTGGCTAGTGCTAGGTGGTATGACCTTAGGGCCCAAGACACAGATGATTCTCATGGAGACAGATGGAATAAGAGGAAGAGGAGTTGGTGGAAAAGGAGTTCAGTCCTGAGAGAAGGTAGGGATTGCCTATCAGGAAGGTCTGAGTGCTCTTAGAACTGTCACCCTTTCTTGCTTCCAAGCTCTAAGTCTACAAAGGGACTGAAAGTGCATTCACAGCTAATGAAGCAGAGCTTTCATAGTCTGTCTACTGTAGTTAGTAATCATAAGGCTGTACATGATTATAGTGGAAAGAAAAGTCTAGTGTTGCATCCGAAACAGGTACTATAAAAGGCTATATACAGAAACAAATTCAATTGCATTAGCCCTACAGAAAGTGATTTAAGGCATTTTGCACTAAAAGTATTGGGCTCTGTGAAACCTATCTCACAAGTGTATCAAAATGATTGTATGTAATTTTTTTCTATTTCTGTCCATGGTATATTACTCTTCTGAAGTTATAAAGCCATAAAGAATCTTTGCCTTGAAAGTTCAAACTCTGCCTGGCTAACACTGCTCTCTCTCTTTCTTTATATATACACACCTTGGTCATACACTGCTAAATACTGTGTCTTTGTAAGGGGTGCTTGGAGATAGGAGAACTTGGGATTTTTCTTTAGCTTTCATTTTGCCTGGAACTCTCCCAAAACACTGAAGCTGTACCATTTAGGTATAGATATGATCTATAAGCAGGATCTGTAGGTTTG
>WBNM01030668.1:0-49299 GCA_013399055.1 Ramphastos sulfuratus
GGGTACAAACTGGAACCCAAGAGATTTCATCTAAACATGAGAAAAAAGTCCTTGGCAGCGAACATGCTGAAGCCTTGGAGCAGGCTGCCCAGAGAGGTTGTGGAGTCTCCTTCTCTGGCGAGAGTCCAAACTTGCCTGGACATCGCAGTCCTGGGCAGCCTGCTCTGTGTGACTGTGTAAGGGCTGGGCTGGATGATCTCCAGAGTTCCCTTCCAGCCCCAGCCATTTGGTAATTCTGTGATCTTGCATGAGATATTTACTGACTACATATGTGGTGAATAAAATTAGGCTCTTCATGTAACAGCTGATCTCTAGAATTGTTCCAGGCCACTGCAGACTGCAGATCACAGCCAGCTCAATGTTCCAAGCACAAGTGCCCAGAACAGCCACAACGGTAGGAAGAGATATTCCTCAGCACTAGGGATGAAAGGGTGGTTGATACTACCTTAAGCACCTCCAGGTAAGCATTCTTGCTATTGAGTGGAATTATATATTAGCAAAGACAAGGCTGAAGTTTAAGGGATGGAAGCTGCCAGATAGATTCCAGAGGAGAAAAAGAGAATCATATTCTTTACAGAAGGGTCATTAAAAATGAGAGAAAAAAATGTATCTTTAATTGCCAACTTTAATTAGCAATTATTTTATCAGAAAATTATGTGGATAGCACAGTCCAAACACTTGTTATACTGTGAATAATCTTTGCTTCTCACTTTATTTCTGTAAAGAAAATATTTTTTGAGTAACATTGTGCAAATAGAAAACTTCTATAATACAGTATCTGAGAGTGGAGGAGAGCAGAAGTCCTTCAGATACATCAAACATTTGCGGCTTGTGGAACATGGAAAATTAAAGTTGGTAATTCTTGAGGTTTCCTTCCCTTTGCCAACTGCTTCTATTTTGTAAAATGTGTTTGTTTCACTTGCATCCAGAACAAAACCAACTTCATCAGATAGCAAACAGCTCACCTTGTGACCACAGGCTACCATCTCAATCTTGTGTTGGGTAAAACATTGCCTGTAGGAAAACACACTCTGTCATCTTGGTGCAGGAACCTGACACCTAATGTACACATCCAGGGGCTGAATTTGGCCATGTGAGTGCAGAAGAAATAAATTTATCCTTTCAACCAAAGACAAATTACAATGTTACAGAACTAAGCCAAGCATATCGCCCAGGGTGTCTGCAAACTGCTTGCAAACTGCTCACCTACTAGTTGTAAAGTAAGAAGAGAAAGTACTAGAGGCCCTTGTATCTACAGCAGACCTGAGGCCATTGAGTCTTTCAAAATCCAGCACATTTGAAACAGTTTTCAATTCGTTTTCCTTCTTAAGCATATATTTTCCCTTAATGGTTTTCCCTTACCCTACATGATGGTTCTTTAATCTTTCATACCAATTCCTACCATCATTAAACACAGTCAGCATCCACTTTCATTAAATATTTGATGATTACTTAGCTCTCACAAAGTGAAAAGTTTCTGTGATTTTTATTGTAGGGCTTGGATGCTTTGTAACATCTTAAAAGGACATCAAGAAGCTTTTATACCTAAGTATACACTGTGATGTAGAGCAGTTAGTCTAAGGAATGCTTTAATTCCAAGTAATACATTTAATATGTGGTGACCAAAGATTTGAGTGTACAGCTTTGGGTCTGATACAGAAATCCAAACTCCCTCCTAGACAAAACAAACTGCCCAGAAGGGTTCAAAGCTACCCCCTCTTTCTTGCTCTCTATCTTTCTTAGACAGGCAAATAAAAACAAAACAAAAGCATCAAAGTTATTTTCTGTCAGCCAAGATCAGAAGAGAAATATTAGAGCAGATCAAAGGTGAAGTGAAAGGGATCAGCCTGGCAGACCAGACTGAGAAAGATTATTTACACTTTAGCTTTTTATCCCTCTCAGCAAAACAGTAAATGATACAGACCTCATCATTATTTTCTTTTTACAACCAATGATCTAATTTGTCTCATTAAAATACCCCAATTAGCCTCAAACCAGCACAGTGGTGATACTGGGAGCTGGTAATGATGGAGGGGCCAAGGTACCTCCTTTTATCAAAAGATGAGAGAGGAATTGAGGGTTATGGAAAGACAGCTCCAAATATGTGCAACCCTCAGTGTGACATGAGCAGCTAACCTGAAATGATCTCTGGTACTTGGAGCCAGACTTGAACTCTCTATGCTACAAGAGTTGGAGGCCATCATTTTCTGCCATTGCTTCTATACTGCCATAACCACAAACAGCATTTCTGCTTAACCTTTGTGCTTTCAGCACAGCATCTAATGTCACTGAACAGGACTGGTTCTGTCCTAGCACAAATCAGGACAACATCGTATTGAAGGATTTAAGCTCACAAGTGAGAATTAATGTTTCTGACTTTTTCATTAGTTCTTCACACACCATATTTGACAGAACTACTGCAACACTCTCTGACACAATCCACTGGCCTCCAGACATCATGACAGCAATGTTCCTCTCAAACCTGACACCTCTGTTTCATTTCCAGACATTGATTCCCCAGCTTCTGGCCAATGTATTGTAAAACAATAAAATGTTGGCATTACCAGTAACATATTGATCAGACTGACATCCCTACCTGTAAATTTACAGCCTTAATTTCCAGTAGGTTTCATCAGTTTCCTTCAAGCGGATGAAGATGTAAAGGAGCCATTAACATGTGTCAAGCAAAGTGTTAGCTAGTCTCTCATGTATTTATTAAAATTTAATGAAAACAGTAAATAAATAATTACTTCTATAGAAGTGGAGAGGGAAAAAGAACAAGCACTTGTTTAGGGTCAGACAACACATTCAGAATTACAAGCCACAGACCTTATAGCTAAGTAATTCCATGGGTAGAAGTCCACAAGGAAAAAGCATAACTCTTCTAGTTGCAGAACAAGAAAGAAGTCAAAGCTCTCTCATATCAACCCCTCCAAGACCCTGGACATTCAACCTTTCAACCAAGGTCAGTCTTCTCTCCTCAATTAGATGTTAGAAATAAATTCTTTACTGGAAGAGAGGTCAGGCATTGGAACAGGCTTCTCAGGGAAGTGGTGGAGTCACCATCTCTGGAGGTGTTCCAAGAACATGTAAACATGGCACTTTGGGACATGGTTTAGTGGTCATAGTGGTGTTGGGTTAACAATTGGATTTGATATTCTTAGAGGACTTTTCCACCATTAATGAATCTATGAGTCTCTGTCCATGAGGTATTCTGAAAACTCAACTTGACTTCAGGCCCTGGATTTCTGAAATTCTCTACACCTGAGTTATTCTGAATAAATAAGACACTCTCTGGCTTCCACATTTCTCATATTACACCTGAAATAGCATTTTCATGGCCCTCTTTGGACCTGCTCCATCAGGTCCATGTCCCTCCTATATTGAGGGCTCCAGACTCGGACACAGTACTCCAGGTGAGGTCTCTCCAGAGCAAAGTGGCAGAATCACCTCTCTGCTTTTGATGCAGCCCTGGATGTGATTTTCCTTCTGGGCTGCAAGCTCACACTGTCTGCTCATGTACAGTTGTGTGACCCTTGTCAGTTGGAAGCATGGACAATTGGACTTCTAAGTGAAAATTTATAATGGCTTGTTAAGCTTATTTTCATGAGAAACACTCCAGAAGAATCTGAGGGCTCAATGCCTCCGTTACAAGGGCTCTATCTGCCTAAAGCACTACATTTCTAATAATAATCCTAAGAAAACTCTTTTTCTTTCTTTTTTTTGTCTCCTCCCCATCATATCCAATCCCTCAATTTCTTCTCGATTATTACTTTTTCTTAGAAGTTATTTTACCTCTTGACACCTATTATTCTTATATTGCAAATAACAATCTAAAATAAATTTATGCCATTTATTTAGGTGTAATGAACTTGTGTTGTTTCCAGCTTCACTGATAATGCTAAAGCTTGGAAAGAAAATCCAATATATTCACACTGCACTTTTGATACTGTAAATAGAATAACCCACTTTTCATTCATTAATGGCATATTGTGACTCCCAAATGTGAAAGAAACAGAATAACTACAATATATATATATGAAGAAAAGAGCTCTGTCTTGGCTATTCCCTTCTGTCTAGCTCTACAATATCCTGGAGCCTTTTATATGGACAGTCTCTGGAATTTATATGGATATTCTCCATTTATATGGATATTCTGTGGAAATCAAGAGATAAGAGATGACATTTACATGCTGAAACAGCAAATAGCATAACATGAAGGAACTACATAGCTTCCAAAGGAAATAAATATATATCTATCAAATTATATCTAAGTCATTTACACTGCTAATGGAAATACACATTTCAGTGAGAGAAAAATTCACAGAGTTCATTGTGCCTGGCACAGATGTTCCTGAAACCAAGCAGGCAGTGCATAACAGAAATCTTGCAAGCTGTAACAATATGATGCTCTGTTGTATTCTACCGTGCCAGTAAAGCAGCTCCTGGTTGGTCAGACTGACATATTTCTGTTGAATAACGCAGAGAATTAATACTGCACACAGAAAGGAGAGGGTGGGGGGAAGGATACAGAAAAACTGTACTTGGTGCATATTAAGCACGTCTCAAGAGTCCAGAGTGATACAAATACTTAAGCAATGAAGTCCAAATCTTCCTTGAACTTTTCTATACTCAGAGGGTTTTTTTTGGCATGTGTTTTAGAACCTCTCAAATTCTCAGTCTTCAAAAGGAGGTTTCTTCATCTTTAGAGCAAATTTGACGATGTTAACCAAGTTGTTGTCTGAACTTTAATTCTTGCCCTCAGAAAAATGTGAGACTCTCAAGTGGAAAATACTCTGTCCTTTCCAACCTTACATACAAGTAAGCACAGAATCATGGGATCAGTTAATGACAAACTTCTGGTCAGAAAGAATCACAGAATGGTTTGGGTTGGAAGGGAGCTCTAAAGATCATCTAGTCCAATCCCCCTGCACTGATCAGGGACATCTTCAAGTAGAGCAAGTTGCTCAGCACCCCAAACAACCTGATTTGGAATATTTTCAGGGATGGGGCATCTACCACCTCTCTGGTCAAAATGTTGCAGGCATATGAGAAAGCTGATCAAATTGCTAAGAAGAGACACTTGGCCACAAAGAAAGAATCAGTAAGGTGCAGCAGAACTGGCACAGAATCTATGGTAAAAAGAATAGCCAAGAGAAAACTGAATGAAAAGGAGAAGTGTTCAGGACAGACATCTAGGTGCCTGATGTATTGCCCTGTGTGTATTGGTCTATAACTGTGACTTGCTGGTTTTCAAAAATACTCTGAGTAAGCTGACAAAACCTTTCGAGGGCTGCTTGGAGATAAAGATTGGACTGGATGACCTCCCAGAAAAAACTTGTGATGCTTCATTGATTTCATGACCATAGCAATACCACATGTGAAAAAAGCAACATTGCTGGGATATTAGGACTCAACCAGGAAGTTGTGTTAAGGAATCAGAGAATGCTGGGTGTTGGAAAGGATCTCTGGACATCATCTAGCTCAATCCCTGCCAAAGCAGGGTCACTACAGAAGGCTGCCCAGAATCGCAATCTCCAGGTGAGTTTGGAATACCTCCAGAGGAGGGGACTCCACAACCTCTCTGGGCAGCCTGCGCCAGGGCTCTGTCATCCTTAAAGGAAATTTGTCATTATGTTTAGGTGGAACTTCTTGTGTTCTGGTTTGTGCCTGTTGCTCCTTGTCTTAGAAGGGAATAACCTTTTCTCTGTATGTAATAACAAAGAAGACTGAGCTTGGAGGTCAGGATAACTTCTGGATGAACTTCTGGAATAGGTGTAACGACAAAATCATAGAATTTCATTCCTTTGAGAGCTCTCAGAAAGCTAGGGGGGGAAAAAAGATGGCACAAACAACAGGATATAGAATATTTTGGGAGAGGGAAGGAACAGGGTTCTAGACAGTCTATCCATTCTAGGACTCTATGAAAAGCAATCATGGTAACAAACAGCAATGGAAAAGAATACTAAACAATCAATTTAGATTTTGGTTGGTTGGTTGGGTTTTTGTCACAGTTTTCTTTACAAAATATTAAAACATTAGTATTGCACTGTTATGTTGAAACACATCCCTCACTTACTAGTGGGGTTTGCTTTAGGTAAGCCTCTTGGAAATTCAAATCAACATCTTTTCCTTGAATATAATCTCTTAGTAAAAAACCTGAGATATTAAAGAAAGAAAACAGAGAGCTGGAACAGTGGGCCCAGAGCGGTGGTAGCTGCTCCATCCCTGGGATCATTCCAGGTCACGTTGTTTGGGGGTTCTGAGCAATCTGTTCTACTTGCATCTGTCCTGTGGACTGCAGGGAGGTTGGACTAGATGACCTTTAAAGGTCCCTTCCAACACAAAGCATTCTATGCTTATTTCTAAGCAGAAGTTTGCTGTCAGTTTTTCGCTTCCATGCTCACCTTCTGAAATGCAGTGCAATGTATGGACTAAGTATCCAGAGCTTCCGAAGAAACTAGAGAAAGCAAAATGTAGCTTTACCTATTGGCAAAATTTGACATCAGCATTTGAAAGAAAATGTTATGGACTCCTTTGAGACTGCAGCATGTGATAAACAGTGAAAACTGAGAGCTCCAGGCTGACAGGTGGAATGCAGCAATCTGATGCATTTTGTGACTGTAGCTTCAGAATTCTACTTGCAGTACTGTGCTCCAGAAACCACATTTTAATTTTAGCTTAAAAAAACTAAAATATAAAGAATCCCCAAACCATCTTGCAGCTGAAGCCTTGAAAACAATCACGACAACAACAATAACCTGTACACTGCATGTTCTGCTCTAATCCGCCACTAATTCTAAACAATGGCTTCAGAAGACTTAAAATCCAACTCTGGTGCCTGTAAATCCTTCATTCTAAAACCCATGTACACACTGACATCATGGACAATTCCTTCTGATGCTTGGTTAGTCTCACTTGGTGGCCACTCTGATGTCAAAACTTGAGTTATCATCTTTTGGGGAGCAGGAGAATGTGCATAATGGTGCATAAACTTGAGTTACCATTTACCAATCACCACTTCTCTCTTCTAAAAGCAGGCAAATCCACCTAGATATGAGATAGCATCCTCAATTCCTCAAGCTGGTTTACTTCGTCTTCTACAGAAGCTTAAATATAATGATGTCATGCCAATAAAAGTTTGCTTTCTGTTGATAAGTAGGCCAAAGTAGCAGATGCCTCGTTTAGCCTGGAGGAGAAGGTGTTTAATGGTGTGTGACAAATAAGAAGGAATAAAAAAACCAAGCAACACTTTTTTCACTGCTACCTACTTTAAACACGTTGCTTTACTCCATTATTTAAGCTGTACATCCCTGCTTGTACTGCATTAGAATGACAGTAATAATTTCTCCTTCCAGACTAGGTATTAAAAAATCGCCACGGTGACCTTTAATACACTTAATAACTCTCAATTTTATTAAAGTCTTGACCCACTACTTATCTCCTCAATGGCCATCTACCCAAACTGAAGGAGGATAATGAAGATAAATACAAGGAATCAGTTGTATCACTCTTTTCAAGCCCCGTGCACACATGCACTGCCAAATCCAGTCACCTCACTTGACTGGTTTAAAATGTGACACTGGTTTCAGAGAGAGGATAATGGATTTGTGTATAAACAGAAGAAAAGAGGGGGAGGGGGAAGTAGCAAAGCAAGTCAAATGATAGAAACCTTTCAGGGGAAAAATAAAATAAAACCATCTTTTGAAAAGAAAGAGATGCTTTACATATTGTATGAATACAGTTTTCAACAGCACCCTACTGACAAAACCATGACACTAAATGAACAACACTAATAAGAGTAGCAACAACAACAACAACAATAATAACAACAACAACCTAGAATAAATAATTATTCACAGGATGGTAGGAGTTGCGAGACCTCTAGAGATCATCTAATCCAACCCTTCTTCAAAATCAGGGTCACCCAGAGTAGGTTGCCCAGGATCACAATGTCCAGGTGGGTTTGGAACCTCTCAAGAGCAGGAGGACTCCACAACCCCTTTGGCCAGCCTGCTCCAGGGCTCAAGTGCCCTCACAGGAAATGTTCTTCCTCGTTGTTTAGGTAAAACTTGGGTTTGAATTTGTCCCTTGTCCTGTCACTGTGCACCACAGAAAAGATTCTGAGCCCAATCTCCTTGCCTCCTGCCCTGTACCATAAGCATTGAGAAGATCCCCTTTCAATCATCTCATTTCTGACCTAGCCCCAGGTCTCTCAGCCTTTCTTCCTCAGAGAGATTCTCCAGTCCCCTCAGTATCTTTGTAATCTTTGCTGGACTCTCTCCAGGATTTCCCTGCCTCTCTTGAACTGGGAGCCCAGAACCGAACATAATACTCCAGATAAGGCCTCACCAAGACAGAGTAGAGGGAGAAGAGAATCTCCCTCGATGTTCTGGTCACACTCTTCTTCATGCACTCCAGAAAACCACTGGCATTCTTGACCATGAGGACATATTGCTGGCTCATGGTGAACTTCTTAATATTCCACTAACCTAGGAGCTAAATAACTACAGAATTAAATGACAACACTTGTCTCCTGTTTATGAGCTCTGTAAATGGAAGATAAAATCAGAGACTGCAGAAGAGATTCAGATAAAGAGATGGCAAGGAGTAAGTGAGAAATCAGATAATATTACTTACATGTACAACAAGTCCTCTGTGTGAGGAGGAAAAAAAAATCTACAGTCTGTATTTTTAAACTTTGAAGAAAGATATCTCTACAGATCACTGATAAATCTCTTAGATAACTGTGTCTTATCTGGAACTCATTTCACATAGTGGATAAAGGATTGTAGAGATTTTGATGTGGAGAGATACTAATCATTTTGGTTTTCATTCTTGATAGTCCATTAAAAATGCTTAATGTTATACCAATAAAGTTAAAAAATATTCCTCATATATTGGTTTTGGAATGAAAAGTCTTTGCTGTGGCAGACTGGATTCTTTAATTCACTTTGATACAAAAACTTCTCTACTTCTGTAAGTTCCTTGCATCTGAGAACACCACAAGGGCACAGGACAATAGCACAGGCTTGGAAGGGACAACCTCAGCACCAAATCCTATCTTC
Source organism: Ramphastos sulfuratus (assembly GCA_013399055.1). NCBI lineage: Eukaryota > Metazoa > Chordata > Aves > Piciformes > Ramphastidae > Ramphastos > Ramphastos sulfuratus. The sequence goes on from WBNM01030668.1 coordinate 9,069, forward strand.
CACAGTCTGTGTGTAGGCTACATTCCTGCCTTTCCCTTTTTACAGAGTGTAATATCTAATAAACCTAACTGGTTTTTGCCTGGTTTTCACCTAAAGTCATGGACAAAAAGAAAATGTCTTTCAGTGCTCAGCTGCTTGCATTTACATTTCACAAAACTTCATACTCTAAACTCCAGAAGAACCTTTGCTGAGCAAGGTGGAAAAGGGGACATCTTAATTCTGGAAGCTCTGGGAAAATCTTGACAGAATCACAAATGGAAGGTTGGAAGGGACCTCTGGAGATCATCTAGTCCAACTCCACTGCTAAAGCAGGGTCGCCCGCAGCAGGTTGTCCAGGACCACCATGACCAGGCAGGTTTGGAATCTCTCCCAAGAACAGGACTCCAAAATCTCTCTGGGAAGCCTGTCCCAAAGCTAAAGCATTCTTACAGGAAAGAAGTTTAGGTGGAAATTCCTGCATTCTATTTTGTGACTGTTTCCCCTCGTCCCATCACTGGGCGCCATGGGGTCTGGCCCCATGCTCTTGCCAAGCCTTGAGAATATGCCCTTCTCCAGGCTGAGCAGCTGCATGTCCTCCTCACAGAGATACTGCAGTTCTGTAATCATCTTTGTAGCATCTTCTGGACTCTCTCCTGTGTCTCCTTGTCTGTGTTGAACTGAGGAGTCCAGAACTGGACCCAGTACTCCAGATAAGACATCACTAGCATAAAGGGGGAGAAGAACTTCCCACAACCAACTGGCCAGACTCTTAATTTCTTGGAGAAAGAAGTTCATTCTGTTTTTACTGTCAAGAAAGAACGAAGGGAAATACTAGCAGGGTTTGTGCATAACCCCATGCTATTTTTGCTGCCATGTGCTGTGAAAGCTGTGCAAGACATTCTCCCCAAGCAGTGATTGGGGTCAGCTCGGAAGGAACCATACACATTGGACTTGTTATTGCACATGCATTTTCTGCCCTTTCATACTGTGATTTAGTCTGCAGTGGATGCTCTAAATAACATGTGTAATTGTAGATTTATTGAAAGGAGACAATTTCAGCAGTTGAGTGAGCTTATCAGAATGAGTTTTGCAGATGAAACCGCACAACACTCTTAAGAACGAAATGTGAAGGACAGAGATGAGCAAAGCCCTTTTCTTCAAGGCTCTGGCTGGTTACCAGAGCATGCAAGTGGATATTTGTAATTGACAATTTTTCTCCGGCTTCAGAGCAAGATGTTATTGGGATGCAACATAAATACTGAACAGCCACAGGGAATGGTGTATATTTTCCACAGCAGAAGGGGATTTTTGACAAGATCTACAGACTTGCCTGGCTGTAGATTCATTCCTCATACATAAAAGAACTCCTCACTCTGAACCTACAAGCAAAAGAAGAGGTTTGCTTTCCTCAAGCTCTCGCCTTCGTGAATTGCCTGGTTTGATATCAGCTTTTCACATCTTGCTTAGAAGTAAACAACTGAGGCATAATGGGCTTGAAAGCGGCAATTAACCTCATGGTTCTAATTGCTCTGTAATACTTCTGTACTTTAGAGCAATGGAACACAAGTGTTTGCCTTCTGACAGAGCAAGACGAGGATGAAGATGCTGCTGCACCGATCTATCAAGATTTCACTCGTGCAAGTAAATAGCAAAATCTGAAAATCCTGATCGTGCACAAGCAACAAATCTAACTACATACTTCCACTGAGCATGACTCAATTAACTTCTCTTGTGTACAGTTTATTTCCCTAAATACAGGTCTCCAGTGCTACTTGAAGTGTTCTAGCACAGAGTGTCCCACTCTGATGAGACTCCACCTGCAGTGCTGGGTCCAGCTCTGGAGTTCTCAGCATAGGAGAGACACAGACCTGTTGGAGCAGGTCCAGAGAAGGTCACAACAATGATCCAAGAGGTGGAACCCCTCTGCTGTGAGGACAGGCTGAGGCAGTTGGGGTTGTTCAGCCTGGAGAAGAGAAGGCTCCAAAGAGACCTTGTTGCCTTTTGGTATTTAAAGGGGCCTAGAAGAAATCTGGGGACAGACTTTTTAGCAGGGCCTGTTGTGACAGGAAAAAGGATGATGGTTTTAAACTGAAAAACAGAGATTTTAGATTAGAGAGAAGGAAGAAATTCTTTATTGTGAGGGTGATGAGGCACCGGAGCAGGCTGCACACAGAACTTATGCAATCCCCATCCCTTGAAGTTTTCAAAGCCAAGCAGGATGGAGCTCTAAGCAACCTGGCCTAGAAGATGACCCTGCACATGGTAGGGGGGTTGGAACCAGATGATCTCTAAAGTTCCTTTCAATCCAAAACATTCTATGATCTTTGCCTCATCTCTACAAGGATTTCAGATAAAATGGACTCTGCAGGAGACTCTCTGCCCTTCTGTACTGGCAGACAGACCAAGGGGGACACTAAACAGAATCTCCAGAGATACTCACTAGTGTTTAAGGATGTGAAATGAGCCTTACAACTTCATGTAAACAAAATGAACATGATTAGTTAACACTTTTAAAATACAGCTTTATCATACAGAGGACTCACTTGGACTATCAGAATTGTGCACAAAAATAGCTGCATATACCAATCTAACATAGATTAGTCAGACTTAGTATTTTTCCTTAAAGAAATATAGAATCATAGAATTATTTTGGCTGAAAAAGACCTCTAAATTCATCCAGTCCAATTGTCAGCCTAAGACCACTGTGGCCATTAAATCATTTCCCAAGTGCCATTTCCACACATTTCTTGAACACCTTCTGGATTGCTCCACTACCTCCCTGGGAAACCTATTCCAATGCCTAACCACTCTTGCAGTAAATAAATGTTTCCTAATAGCTAATCTAAACCTCCCGGAAAGATGTCAAAGGCTTTACTAAAGTTCAGACAAACAACACCCGCAGGCTTTTCCCCATCCACCACCTTTTTGTAGAAGGTCATCAGGTTCATGAAGTGGTACTTGCTCTTCATGAACCCATGCTGACTGGGACTGATCATCAGACATCCCTGCACATGCTGCATAATGGCACTCAAGACGACTTGCTCCATGACCTTCCCCAGTACTGCAGTCACTGCGGTCTGCAGTTTCCCAGGTCCTACTTTTAGCCTTTCTTGTAGATGTTTGCCAATCTCCACTCAGATGGGAGCTCCCCACTTAGCCAAGACTGCTGGTAAATGGTGGAAACTGGCTTGGTGAAATATATCTGTGCTCTGGATTGATTATGTGGACTGAACTGAGGAGAAAAAAAATGAAACAAGAGAATTAGGTAAGCAACTCAAGACACAGCAACAAAAGAATCCAGGCTTTCCCCTTGGTTCATGATTTCCTTCTAAATCCAGTATTGTTTTATTTCTTCCTCTGTTCTTCATGAAGTCATGAGAACTAACAAGACTAACTACACAATGATGGGAAAAATTCCTTTAGGTGATACTTTTGTAGAAGAAGGGCAGAAAAAAGTCAAGGTGTGAAATGAATGCACATGACTTGAGTCCTGCACATTAGCCTTACATTTCAAGACTGGCAGCAAATTAAGACAAGTGAAAGACTCAGAAATGAAGAACTTATGCAGCTCTTTCTCAGCTTTCTGTGCAATTTGACACTGATTATCATCAATATTAAGCTTCATAAGCAAAGGAGAATTTTGTTTCCCATTGCAATGTGCAGTTCCACACTACTAGAGGAAATGTGGTAGGGAACATCTATATTGTCCTTTGCAGGTTATTAATGTGCTTGCCTGCTCAAATGAATTATCCAAGCATGTCTTGCTGGTGTAGCTCTGGGGTTTTTCATCATCATCCCTTTAGCTATTTCCAACAGCATTTCGAAAGAACAAATCACCTCTTAATTTTGCTTTTTTTTTTTTGATGCTAAAGCTGAGGCAATGTGAGGCCATAAGACAACTCTGCTCTCAACTTTTGGTTGAGAAGTTTAGAAACCCTGCTCAAGCTGAACATGCAGGACTTGGAGATGTTCCTCCGGCTCAATGTGTCTGTGTAATAAGAGCTAAGAGTCAAGCTCTACAAACTGAATCTGAGAGTACCATCTGCTCTCAGAGCCATCTACCTTCACACATGTCTACATTCAAGTTCTTCAAGCTTTTGTGCAACTTAAAGCCATGAATAGGTGCAGCACCAGTTTTGTACAGCAGAAAAAGCAGAGAAAATTTTACTGGGTTAGAGAGAAAAGACAAAGAAAGTAGTGAAACAATGAAAGGGAACTAAAAACTATTTATGTTCTTATTTCTCCATGGAAAAGAAAACAGCCATCCACTTTGAGAAAGAAGTTAGTTTAAAAGTTAGTTAAAAAAATATATTTATTTCTTAACACAATTCCTCCCAAAGAGGATTTTATTTTTCTTTACAGATCTTTCCTAACCACAACATATACAGAGAAAAAAGAAGAGGTGGGGGGGAGAGTTTCACTAAAAACTTTAAGCTTAACAATGAAACATTTCACCACCTTTCTTCCTCACCCATTAATTTTCCACAGTGTGTCAGCAGCTGTGTATTGATTTTTTTGACATCTAGCTTGCATGGTGCAGGACTTCACTGTCAACCTCCCACTGTACACACCTGAGAGTCTGCAATTGCTGCGATACGTAGGAGGACGATCTCATGTTGGTAGTTAACATGGCAGCACTATCAACACCTCACTAAGTAGGCAAAGATTTGTTACATAACTCCTATTCCCCAGGGGTCAGTACTGGATCCAGTCTTGTTCTACATCTTTCAGCAATGACCTGGACAGAGGGGTGGAGCAGACCCTCAGTAAGTTGCTGATTATACAGAACTGGGAAGAGTGGCTGACATCCTGTCAGGTAGTGCTGCCATTCAGGCTGGAAAGTTGGGTGGAAGGGAACCTCATGAAGTTCAACAATAGCAAGCATAAGGTCTTACACCAGTACAGGGCAGGTATTGAGCTGATGGAATGCATCTCTGCAGAGAAGGACCTGGGAGGCAGACAAGTTCACCGTGAGTCAGCAGCGAGTTCTTGTGGTCAGGAAAAGCAAAGGGATCCTGAAGTGTGTTAAGAAAAGTGTGGCCAGCACTGTGTCCTAGTGAGGCCACATCTGGAGCATGGCATTCAGTTCTGGGCTCTGTGTTAGTTTGAGGTTAACTGGAATATTTTAATGAGAGAAATTAGATCATTGGTTGTGAAAAGAAAATGATGATGTCTGTATCATTCATTGCTTTGCTGAGAGGGATAAAAATTTGTCCCATTCTGGTCTGCGATGCTGTTACTTTTCACTTCTCCTTCAACCTGCCCTAATATCTCTAATCTTGGCTAACAGAAAACAATGTAAGCTTTGCTGGTTGTTCTGTTTGTCTGCCTGGGAAAGCAGAGGGAGAGAGGAGAGAGGGTAGTTTTGAGCCCTTTCTGGGCAGTTTGCTTTGTCCAGGAAGGAGTTTGGATTTCTGTGTAATTTCTAATTTGTATGTAATTGTAAGTACTTGTAAATATATCGTGTATATATACTTGTCGATTTTGCTTTGCTGTCACTATAGCTTCATCTTACTTCCAAGCTGTCTGTGCTAGTCTGGTAAATTTCAATTGTGTTTATGGGGAATATTACTAACCCACCACAACTCCCCAGTTCTGGAGAAATAAGGAACTACTGGAGAGTCCAAAGGAAGCTACGAAGATAATTAAGAGACTGGAGCATGTCTGAGGAGGAAAGGCGGAGAGGCCTGAGGCTGGTTAGCCTGGAGAAGAGCAGTCTGAAAGGGAATCTTCTCAATGCTCGGTAAGAGAAAAAAGGTGGGGGACAAGAAGATGTGGACAGATTGTTTTCAGTGGTGCCCTGCACAAGGGCCAATAGGAACCCAGGAGGTTTCATCTGAAGAGAAGGAGAAACTTCTTTGCTGTGAGGATGCTGGAGCACTGGAGCAGGCTGCCTGAAAAGGTTGTGGAGTCTCCTTTACTGGAGAGATTCCAAACCCACCTGCATATTGTGATCCTGGGCAACCTGTTGTGGATGACCCTGCTTTATTTAGCATGGACTTTGAACTAGATGATTTCCATAGGTCCCTTGCAACCACCACAATTCTGTGATTCTGCAATATTCCTCTGCTAATTTACCACAAATTCCAATTACTACAGGCTGAAAACTGTTCACCTATATTGCAGAGTTTACCTCCTTACTAAAACACTTGCTGATGCTCTGAGGGGCCCTGTCAGGGCATATGCCATCTAAAAAAATCACAATCTGCATAACCAAGCATGGATGGTAGATAATCTTGCAAAAATATTCCAGAGCGGCACTGAAATCCTGTCTCTTTTCTGAACCTTACAAAGATGTTTGACAGCATTAATAATTAAAATGCTTTATTTTCTTACCACATTTGCATCACAGTTGAGTTAGTATTATAAGGTTCACCCAAGTACTGATTTTAGTTTGTTAATATGCCCCAGAGTCACAGCATGCCCCTGTTAGTTCAGACACTATAAAAATCAAAATGCTTTGGGGCATTATCTGCCTTTGCCCTTCAACTTAACCACTGCAGTTTGTCTATGCAGGACACAACAATTACAGACACCAGTTTAATTTTCATTTCCTATTTTTCTGGATTTCTTAACCCAGTACCTCCACACTGGAGGTAAATCTGACTGTTTCCATGTGCCTATCAGCAGCTATTGGGGGTTAAGAAGATGCTCAGGGCAAGACCACTCTACTTCAAACCCAGTATTAGGCAGTTGCAGACTGAAAGTTTGCTGTCTTAATATGGCCAATCCAAATCTCCCAACCTGAGAGAGGTATTGAACAGACACATGGTTAAGTAGCACATTCCTAAGTCTATGGTGTTCACCCTGTCTGGTAATCCAAAAGCTTCTGCTTGGACCTCTAGAGCTATAATGCTGATATATCATACTTCTGACACCATCTAGAGCCCATTGACCAGGAGGAGAGATTTGTCAAAGCTCTTTTTTAACCAAAGAAGGCCATTTCTGAGAATGGAAAATGTTTGAATTTGGCCCTTCCTCAGGTCAACAAGGCTTTTAAAGCTTGAAACATCTCTAGGGACTTGCTCCTTCTTTGCAGGACTACATTCAAATGACTAAGTAGGATTTCACAGCCCATTTGAAGCCACATGCAACCCTACATTTTGTTCCACTAGTTCAAGAGGGTTAAAGGAATTATAATTCAGGTTAGATGGGGCATATTCAAGTGTCCGTGTCCACAGATATGACATCCCACCAAATCACCTCAGATTAGGGCTGTGGGGTCTACCCCGGGTTAGACTTTCTTCTCACCATGGCTGGCTGAGAAGGCAAACAGCCTGTGATTTCTAGACATCAGCTAGCTCACAGGCAGCCAGCTCAGGTTTTCACATTCTGTGGCAAAGCCTAGAACCATTAGAATCACTTTAGTTGGAAGAGAACTTTCAGATCACCACAGCCAGCCATTAACCCAGTACTGCCAAGTCCACAACTCAACTACGTTCTTCTGCACCATGTCTAACATCCTTCCAGAGATTGGAACTCCACCATTGCCTTGGGCAGCCTCTTCCAGGGCTTTGAAAGCCTTTCAAGGACGGAATTGTTCCTAATGTAAACCTTCCCTGGTGAAACTCTAGGTCATTTTTACTTGTCCTATCACTCCTTACTAAGGAGAACAGACTGACCCTCACCTCACTTCAACCTTCTTTCAGGAAGTTGTATGGAGCAAGGAGGTCTCCTCTCAGCCTCCTTTTCTCCAGGCTGCATGACCCTGGTTCCCTTAGATACTTTCCACAAGACCTGTTCTCTAGATCCTTCACCAGCACCATTGCCCTTCTCTGGACATCTTCCAGCACCTCAACATCCTTCTGGCAGTGAAGGGCCCAAAACCAAACACAGTACTCCCAGTTTAGCCTTGAATAGAATTTCATCAATGTATATAATATAGCTAACAATTTTATGCTATACAGCTATAACATACACCTAAAACTATAGCACTAGGTAACAATATAGCTAAAATACATTATAGAAAATATTATATTTTATATAACATAGCTACTACTTTTATAATCCCTATAGCAATAATGCTACCTTGAGAAACTTATTTCTTTCCTTAGCCTACGCAGGGAGTTGTTGGCTAATGATCAGATTTGGGGTTGAAGAGCAGAGAGGAATACAATCAAAGAAAAAAGATAAGGTAATAACCGCATATAATTTTCTCCACTTCAATTTCTGAAGTTGTTTTATATCTGTAAAGTGTGTATGAACTCATGAGGGTTCTGTTTGCACAAAAGATTCTGAACCCTTCCAGCACAGACTTGATCTACTGAGAAACTACAAGAGGGCAGAACTTGGCATCCTGAATTAGCTAAAGCATTTTAAACCAGAATTGATTTATCTAGAAAGAACAGATTAATGTGTTGTTATTTATTATTAATTATACAATATTGTTATGTTGTTATGTTATGCTATGTTACGTTACCTTATGTTATGTTTTGTTATTGTTAGGGAAAATGTGTGGTTTAGAAAGAACTGGCTATAAAAGTTTGTAGCATGACTGTATTCTTAAAATCATTTGAGAAGGAAAAATACTTTAAGATCATCCATTCCAACCATTCCAAGAACTTGCATCTGTCTAATGTCTAAGGGTATTGTGCAAGCACTTTGCTGCTTCAGGATCCATTCTGCTACTGAAACATAACTCAGCTTTGTGCAGCATAAAGTCAAAGTGCATTTTCCCAATTCTCACCTGTTTTTCATAGGTAGTTTCCCTTTTTCTGCGACTAATTTTTTAAGCTTTCCTTTTTCCCTTCCTTAAAATCATTACCAGTTGTCTGAAAGTCCTTACCAATGTCTAAATCCAGCATATACATTATGGTGGAGGTCCCATCCTTGGAGACATTCAAGGTCTGTAGCAGTTTAAGAGCTAACACTCTATTTTGGTTCTAAATTATAAACAAGACAGAGGAACTTTCTGGACATTCTTTTGAATATAGAGTGAATGAGCGAGGCATTGTTTGTAAAAAGAATAATAATGATAAGGTCTATATCATTCATTAGTTTGCTAATTGGTATTAAAAAACAAAATAAAAACAATTTCTCACTTTGTTCCCTGCCCCTTCTGCCTTCCACCTCCTCCACTGCTCCTTTGTACATGGCTGAATGCTAACCTTGACTGACCAGGCAACAGGTGAGATCTTGCTGGTTTTCTATCTGGGGGGAGAGAAGAAGGTGGCATTGGCCCCTTCTGGGCTTTATTTGTCTGGGGTGGGGAGGATTGGATATCTGTATTATTTCTAAATTGTACATAATTGTATATAATTGCAAATACGTGTACATATATTTTGTACATATGCTTGTCAATTTAGCTTGCTGTAAAATAGAGCTTTATCTTACTTCCAAGCCATCTGAGCTGGTCTGGTAAGTCCAATTTGGGAGGGAAGTTCCTAAGCCATCACAAGGTCAAACTTGGTAAGACCCTGAGCAACTTGATCTAGTTGGAACACATTGCCAGGAGTGTGGTTGAGGCTCCATCCCTGGAAACACTCAAGATCAGACTCGATATGTCCCTGGCCAGTCTGATCCAGTTGGAGGGGTCTGTGGTCACTGCAGGGAAGTCAGACAAGATGACCTTTGAAGGTCCCTTCCAACTCATCATTCTGGGATCCTACCACATTTGAAAGCATCTCTTTCTACTAGCACTGAAACAAACTTATTTAAAAGCATAGAGAAATAAAGTACATTGTAACATTTCCTTACTCTACACACAATGTAACCTCTCTTTTGGTTTGAGGAATGATTAGAAGATGTCACAGTGTGAGTATACCTGGAGGCCTCTTTGTAACCAGGCTTTACCATGTGGAACATTGTTATATGCTGAACAATGATTATATGCTGAACAATGAACAGCAATTCTGACAAATGATTATTGCATAGATTCTTTACATGAAGTTTAGAAGACCCTTACGACCTTCAGATGAGGAAACTTCCCAAGGAAGTTGTGGGTGCCCCTTCCCTGGAAGTGTTCAAACCCAGGATGGACAGGGCCTTGAGCAGCCTGGTCTAGTAGGAGGTGTCCCTGATCATGGCAGAGGAGTTGGAACTAGATCTTTATGGTCTCTTTGAACCCAAACCATTCTATGATTCTATGTCCTAATGTGATAATAAAAATCTGATCTCTACTCCTAGAACAAGATACAACCATTTTCTGTCTCACATAATTGGTCAGCACACGCCACTAACTCGTGTTCTGAACCAGAGATAGTCAAAAGAAGATATCTAAGAAGTCTTGTGTTGCACTAAGAAGCCAAAATTACGGAGATATATGCCAGTTTTGCTCTCTTTTTTTATATAGGATTTATCCCAGCTCTGAACCATCTGCTAGAATACACTTGAGCAACAATCATGTGGATTTACAACACCTGTAATTCCCAGAGTGTCACTATCTGATTTTGTCTAGATGACACAGCTTAAACCCTTCTGCAAATCACTAGGATGGAGGTTTCTCTACTGGGATTTCCAGGGCTCCATCAATTACATCTATGTGATACTCAGCAGGTACCTGAGCAGACCTCTTCTCAACAGGCTTATATGCATTATGCAGGGTGCTGGATGATGCTGTGAGGCTGTTAAAAGTTTTATGGAGGTCTGTAAATCAAAGACATCAAGGGAAAATAAATAAATAAAATCACTTATCTGTGCCTTACCTAAACAGATGAGTGACTCATTAAACTTTTTTTTCCCCCCTACATTAATCACTCTAAAACTACCTGAGTTACCAACACAATGAAAGTACAGAAGGCTCTCAAAGGGCAATTTTAAACTTGAAGACTTCATGAGTCTCTTAGCTGTTGCTGGGGGGAAATATTAATGGAAAACAAGCACTAGTGAACTGACCCCTCTGCAAGTGACTTTACACACTTTCTACAGCCAAGCCCAGGTATTTCTGGCACTTTGTAGTGATCAGAGTCTGAGTTTTCTCACAGTGATGTAAATTACTCTGGGAATAGCAAAGCATCTGTAGAGAAAGCAGTATCTGGCCCCAAGATCTGGACTTTTTGTCTGCAGTCACAGAATCACAGGGGTTGAAAAGGACCTACGGAGATCGTCTAGTCCAACTCCCTGCTAAAGCAAAGTCTCCCAGAGCAGACTGCCCAGGATCAAAATGTCCATGTGGGTTTGGAATTTCTCCAGAGAAGGAGACTCCACAACCTCTCTGGGCAGCCTCCTCCAGGATTCTGTCATTTCCTTCATGTTTAGGTGAAATTTCCTGTGGTATGGTTTGTACTCTTTGCCCCTTGTCCTTTTGCTGGAAAGGGTTTAGTGCCATCCTCTTGACTAAACTATGGATCAGCATTGAGAAGATCTTCTCTCAGTCTATTCTTCCCCAGGCTAAGCCGCTCCAGATCTCTCAGCCTTTCCTACTCACAGAGATTCTCCAGTCCCCTCAGCATCTTCATGGCTTCTCCTCAACTTTGTCCCTTAGTTCCTTGTCTCTGATGGATTTGGAAGCCCACACTGGACCCAGGACTGCAGATGTGTCCTCACTAGGGCAGAGTAGGGGGGAGAAGAACCTCAACCTGTTGGCTAAGCTCTTTATTCTTCTTGGCTCGAAGGGCATTTTGCTGGCTCATGGTGAATTTGTTGATCACCAGCACTCCCAGGTCCTTCTCCTTGGAGCTGCTTTCCTGAAGGTCAATCCCTCACCTGTACAGATGCAGGGAGTTATGCCTTCCCAGGTGCAGGACTCCACACTTGCCCTTGTTGGACCTCTGCCTAACTCTCCAGCCTGTCCAGGTCTCACTGAAGGGCAGCACAGCCTGACGGGGTGTCAGCCATACCTCTCAGTTCTGTATCATCAGCAAACCTGCTGAGGGCCCACTCCTTCCCTTCATCAAGGTCATTGATAAAGATGTGGAAGAAGACTGCTCCCAGTACCAAACCCTAGGAAACGCCACTACCTACAGGCCTCTAACTCGACTCTGCTATACTGACCATAACCCTTTGAGCTGTGTCCTTCAGCCAGTTCTCAATCCACTTCACCATCCAGCAGAGTCAGTTTAGCATTGGCCCTGTACAGCCATGAAATTAAGAAGGCACCACACAACACAAAATTCCCAGACACCTAGTGCTTAAAAGGAAATGACAAACTGGAAATGGAATCAAGTACAATAAAAGCATGAAAAACACAGGAAGACAAAGATCCACAACCATGTCATAGATTGATTTTACACAAGTGAAAAGTCATGCAGCATAATTCCTTTCTACATCATTAGAGCTATGTGTTTTGGAACTGCACTTAACTACAGGTACCATTAAAGCTAAGGAATTGCTTCTTTTATGAGGAGAGAAACATTTTGCAGCTCTATAAACCACAGAGTGGCCATCAGGGAAAACAAACCAACATCTGAAGTTAATCATGTGTTCCTTCCATCTCAGCAAACGGACTTCAGAGAAGTTTAGTTTCAATGTGGTAGTATCAGGCTAAGATGTGGAAAATATTGCTGTGGTTAAAATGTACTTAGATGAAATAATTCAGAAGGTTTTGCTAGATGAAACTGCCATTTTCACAGGGCAAGCTGCCTCTAGATTTAAATAAAAAAATATCAGAACTCTTCTTCCATCTGGTATTTTTTTTGTCTCCTATTTTTGTTTGCACTTGTAGGCATGTAAATGAAAGTTGACTTTGCAAAGTGAGATGATATGACATTCACTTGTGATCAAGAAGGCAAATGGTCTCCTGGGATGCATGAAGAGTCTGACCAGAACTCCAAGGGAGGCTCTCTGCTCACTCTACTCTGCCCTAGTGAGGCCACATCTGCAGTTCTGGATCCAATGCTGGGCTCCCCAGTTCAAGAGAGTAAGGAACTACTGGAGAGAGTCCAGCGAAAGCTATGAAGATGCTGAGGGGCCTGGAGCATCTCTGTGAGTAGGAAAGGCTGAGAGACCTGAGGCTGTTTAGCCTGGGGAAGAACAGACTGAGAAGGGATCTTCCACAGTGCTTTCCAATATCAAAAAGGTGGGGGTGAGGATGGAGCCAGACTCTTTTCAGTGGTGCTCAGTGACAGGACAATGGGGAACAGAACTGAACCAGGACACAGGAAGTTCCACCTAAACATAAGAAAAGCTTTCCTGTGAGGGTTCTGGAGCCCTGGAGCAGGCTGCCCAGAGAGATTCCAAACGTGCCTGGACATTGTGATCCTGGGCAACCTGCTGTGGGTGCCCCTGCTTTATCAGAGGGGTTGGACTAGATGATCTCTAGCAGTCCTTTGCAACCCCCACCATGCTATGATCAGGTGACTTGCAGACTGTTAAAAGGAAGATTTTTTTTCCCTTTTCCTGTTAATATTTCTCCAGGCTACAGCTATATTCTATATAATTTTATCTTGACAGCAAATGTCCATGCAAGTCACCATTTAGGACATAATCCACAACGTTAAAGATCTGCAAGTGCTGTTCCTACCTGTTGGTGATCCAGTTACTTATTATAGCACAATCTGGTTCTATAAAAAGTGGCTGAATAAATTTGCAAACTTTTTTTTTTCTCCAAGCAAGGATAAGGTAGCACTTCTGTCTTCAAAAGATCTTTCAAGCTATGACGTAAGAGAAATTTCAGTATAGATCTGCATGGTAATAGGATTTATATAGGCTGCAAATCTCTTTTCATCTCCTTTTAAAATACTGACTTCATGATTCTTTCTTAGAAGACTAGGCATCAAAAATAGCTTTCTCTGAATATCTGAGTCCTCCTCTTCCAATCTGACTTTCAAAGGCAAAGCAGGAAGACTGAAGGAAACTGGTCTGTGAAAAAGGCAAAGAACTCCATGCAAGTATCTTGGCTTGTCTCTTTCTAATGAAAAAAAATACGGCTAAATCTCCTTGTCCTTTCAGCTATCCACATGATACTTTTCAGCTCTACTTTTCTAAAGAAACCATGGAAATGGTGAAAAAAATGATGGGAAAACATATGTGCTGGGGCTGGAATCCAACCCTTTGGGAAACCAATACTTCTCCTTATGCTTTTCTGCAAAAATACTAGTTGAAACAAGTCCAGCAACTATTTCCTAAAAGACTTCCCATTACCAGGGACTTTCTTTGCTGATTTAACACTCTCATATTCCAAGAAGTTGAGGCTGTGCCTTCTTCTGGCTAACCTCCAAATTCCTCAGCTTACTCCCTTTCTGAATGTGCTCTGAATTCCAGAATGCTTCTGGCTGCCAGTAGACCCTCCTTGTATGCTGGGTCACATGGGGTTGTGGTCAGCTTAGAATGTTATTAAGTGGATCACAGATTCACAGGTTCACAGATTGCATTGGGTTGGAGGAGACCCTCAAATGTCATCTCGTCCAACCCCCCTGCAGTGAGCAGGGACACTACCACTACATCAGGCTGCCCAGGGCCACACTGAGTCTGGTTTTGAATGTCTCCAGGAACAGGGCCTCAACCCCAATCCCTGGGACACCTGTTCTACTGTTTCACCGCTCCAAATCTAAAGAACTTCCTCCTTACCCCAGCTGCTCTTTTGCATCCCAGAATGGTTCCATGCTGAAGTTAGCACCATTTGAGCAGGTGTAATATCTCTGGTTAGGGGTGGGAAGGAAAAATCGTTAACACTGAATAATCCAAGAGATGCTGCACCTCTGGAAACCTTTGCAGAACTGCAGCTTTCATTTTTCTAAATCTAATTTCTGAAGGAGCAGCTCTGTCTCTTTTGGTGTTTATCTGAGTCCCTGGAGGAGTCAGTGCTCTCCTGAAGATGAGATTGCTTTTGTCTAGATTTATTGCAGATCAATGTGTGCTGAGTTCACAATTCACCCTGGTTATATTCTAAATGACTTTGCTCTTGGATGATGGCTTGATGAAAGTGTCATCCAGCTAAAGGGAAAAGTTCACCACCAGAAGTTTCAAAAACCACTTTACAAAATTTCTGGGGATCATAGAGAAGCCAAATGGCACATATGCAGCAATGACAGATGTCCTTTCAATGCTGAAACTATAGGTTAAAATAAAAATCCTCCCCAGCTTGAAAAGACATCAAAAGAAACTGTCAAGAGCTTCTTGGATCAAGCTCAACTCTGAACTAGCTCTTTATTTTACAAGGAAGATTAACCAGAAGATGCAGGATGGTCACATTCCTTTGATTCCTTTCAGAGTATTCCCTTTGGGCTTCCTCTGATCTCTTTCAGAGGACTATTCAGCTTGAAGCACCTGAGGGGGGCCTATGCCAAATATAATTCCTCCACAGGACAAAAAAGAGCTTTGTCTCCCTCATTGGTTGGCATTCCCTTCTGAGACTTCAGCAGGCTCTGGTTGGCCAAGGACAATGGATCACAACTGAAAGAATCACTTAGACAAAGCTTCAGATACATTTCTAGCCCCAAAAAGCAGAAGGAGAGGATGTAATTGCTCATAGCACAATCTCCCAAATCCCAGCTTGATTTTGAGTCATCAAATGTTGGGAACATTTTTGTGGCCATTTTTACATCCAAACTTCTTTATTCTGTATGCAGTTCTGAGTTCACTGGTTCCAGAGACAAGGAACTACTGGACAGAGTCCAGCAGAGGCTACAAAGATGCTGATGGACCTGGAACATCTCTGTGAGGATGAAAGGCTGAGAGACCTGGGGCTGTTTAGCCTAGAGAAAAGCAGCCCAAGAGGGGATTTTCTCAGTGCCCAGCAAGAGCTAAAGGGTGAGGATGAAGAGGATGAGGTCAGACTCTTTTCAGTGGTGACCAGTGATAGGACACAAAGGGCAACAGGCACAAACTGGAACCAAGGAGGTTCCACCTAAACATAAGGAAAAACTTCTTTGAAGTTTTGAAGCTGCTGGAGCCCTGGAGCACACACACCAGAAAGGTTGTGGAGTCTCTTCCAGAGAGATTTCAAACATTGTGATTCTGGGCAACTTGCTGTGGGTGACCCTGCTTTATCAGGGAGGTTTGACTGGATCTCCAGATGTCCCTTCCAACACCTGATTCTGTGACTGCAGACAAAAAGGCCAAATCCTGAGGCCAGATCCTGCCTTCTCTGCACAATAATGGGCAATAGCTTTTAGTCTTTGGATAATTTTGTGGCCTCCTCAGGACCCACTCCAACAGGTCCATAGATGTCCTGTGATGAGAGCCCCAGAATGCACAATAAAAGCAATAATAATTTTTAAACCCCAATAAAAATTACAACAACAATAATAATAATATTGATAAACATTCACAATGTGATTTTAAAAAGACTGAGGATCTGAGATTTGAATCTACTGAGCTTTGTATGAATTTTAGTAGGGAAAGAGGAAATCGGGCACTTCTGTATCTCTTCTTCCATTGTGTCACTTTTTTCTTCAGTCACCTACACCTTTGTTCGAGTGCCTTCTCCTGTCTGTGCCATAAGGTTTGGAGCCTGTGTGGCTAAAATCAGAGATTTCTTCTTCCAGTGACCATTTGTGCTTAAAGAACTGTTGTTTTGAGATATTCAAACATCTTGAGAACACAAAAAGTCAGTCATCTCAGCACAGGCACTGNGTAATCTATTGGCATAGTGTAATCTGGGACCTGGTTTAGAATCATAGAATCATGAATGTTGGAAACCACTGTGAAGCTTGTCAGATCCAACCTTCTACCCAACACCTTCATAACCACTAGATCATTTCCTGAAGTGCCACATTTACTCAGGTTTTTTTTAACACATTCAGGTATTGTAACACCACCACCTCCCCAGGCAGCTTNTCATTTCTAATCTGGTTTGGTTAGGAGTGGTATGTAACTGTAACAAATTTTGATCAGTCAGCTGTGCTATATGAATAAATCCCCAATACTCAAAAACACACACTGGTGTTTTTACTGAAAAAATATAGAGTACTGTGTACAGTTCTGGAGCCCCCAGCACAGGAAGGACATGGAACTGTTGGAGCAGGTCCAGAGGAGGCCACGAAGATGCTCAGAGGGCTGCAGCAGCTCTGCTGTGAGGACAGGCTGAGAGAGTTGGGGCTCTGCAGCCTGGAGAAGAGAAGACTTCCAGGAGACCTTGGAGTGGCTTTCCAGGATCTGAAGGGGGCTACAGGAGGGCTGGGGAGCGACTATTGACAAGGTCTTGCAATGACAGGACGAGGAGTAATGGGTTTAAACTGGAAGAGAGGAGATTGAAACTGGATGTTAGGAGGAAGTTGTTTGCAGTGAGGGTGGTGAGACACTGGCACAGGTTGCCCAGGGAGGTTGTGGCTGCTCCCTCCCTGGAGGTGTTCAAGGCCAGACTGGATGAAGCCTTGAGCGACCTGTTCTAGTGGGAGTTGTCCCTGCCTATGGTAGGGGGTTGGAACTGGATGATCTTCAAGGTCACTTCCAACCCAAACCACTCTATGATTCTATATAAGTAATCTATTGGCATAGTGTAATCTGGGACCTGGTTTAGAATCATAGAATCATGAATGTTGGAAACCACTGTGAAGCTTGTCAGATCCAACCTTCTACCCAACACCTTCATAACCACTAGATCATTTCCTGAAGTGCCACATTTACTCAGGTTTTTTTTAACACATTCAGGTATTGTAACACCACCACCTCCCCAGGCAGCTTCTTCCAATGCCCTACCACTCTTTCAGTAAAGAAATTCCTCCTAATATCCAACAAACAGCAATGTACTACATAGGTATTCAGAAATATAATTTTCCGGAATCCCAGCTTAGAAGGGACCCTGGAAGGCTCATCTGGTCCAACCTTTCTAGGTGATGGTGTAGTTTCAATGAAATAGTCCATCACCATCAGGATGAATCCTAAATTATCCAGGACAGGGAAATCCACTACTTCTATTTGGAGATTATTCCAATGTCTGAATGTTGTTATTGTAAAAAAAAAAATTCTTCTGGAGTCCAATTTCATAGAGTCATGGAGCTGCTTGAATTTGAAGGGATCTTAAAAATCACCTAATTTGGTCTTTTTAATTACATTTAACCATAAAGGCCATGTGAACAATCCCTTCTCTCTCACCTACAAAGAGAGACTGAGAGCCCTGGAGCTGTTTAGTCTGGAGAAGAGAAGGCTGAGAGAAGACCTGATCGATGTGTACAAAAATACCTGAGGGGTGGGTGTCAAGTGGCTGGGGCAATCTCTTTTCAGTGGTCAGCAGCAACAAGACAAGGAGCAACAGCTACAAACTGGAATGGAGAAGGTTCCACCTCAACATAAGGAGAAACTTCTTTACAGTGAAGGTGACAGAGCACTGGAACAGGCTGCCCAGAGAGGTTGTGGAATCTCCTTCTCTGGAGACTTTCAAAACCTGCCTGGATGCATTCCTGTGTGAACTACTCTGGGGGATCCTGCTTGGCAGGGAGACTGGCCTCAATGATCTCAGGAGGTCCCTTCCAACCGCTAAAGTTCTGTGATTCTCTCCATTAAGAACTGTCAAAAATATTAAGCAAATATATCGATTGTTGTGATAAAATGATAGAACTATTTCTCCTTTCTCCTAGGAGATGAAACTCTGCCAGTAACACTACTGTTGTCAGCTTATTCTTAAGCAGCACAACATCCTGGCATCTCTCACAGTGTTTCAAATCAGTCACATAAAAGCCATAGCAACTAACTTCAGCATGGTAAATTTTTGTTTTCCGGTATGGAAATTTCCATGTTTACATTAGATGTTTGGACAATGTCTGACTCCACTGACATGATAAATGGTATCATCCTTGAGGCAGCCATTGAGAGCAAGGAAAGTCAACGTGTTATTACACTTTAACCTTGGCAATGGCTCATCTAAAAATGAATGGATTGAGTCTGGAAGATTAAAGAGACAAGATTTAATCTTCTCTATTCGAGTAAGAACACAGAAAGTCAAAGCACTGTCTCTTGTAACAGAATGTATTCAGCAATGGTCTAAAAGTGAAATTTTAAACAAGGTCTCCTGATGGTTGGGGATTTTTTGGGTAACAGCTGATTTTAGTCCTTCATCAATAGACATTAGGACTGACACTATCACTGTGCTGATTGTCTAGACAGTTCACATCATTTACAGGAGCAGTAAATATTATCTTCATCCCAGAGTGTATTATCTTTACCCCTAAAGAGACTTACGTGTTGATGCAGGAGATTAGTCTCCCCAAAAGCATTTCATCATTAGTGGAAAGATGGTAAGATTTACAAAATGAGTTTAAAATATTAATAAAGACAAGATTCATTTGTTTGGATGCTGCTCTGAATCAGCCTGTCCGGCCATGCTGACTACAGAAGCTACCTGAGATACCCAGAAGCACAGTTCTGGATAGCACATGGAAGAGCTGGAAGTAATTCTCAATTATGAATCCATTCTACTTTAGAAAATAAGCTCATGGGAGTAACATTTTTTGTTTCCACTGTTACTAAGATGTCTAAGGAGCCACAGCATCTCCTCCAATTACACATAGCAATCCTGGGCTAAAGTCAGAATAACATTTGGGATGGAAATATGGGCAAAATCTTTCCAGGCTTGATCACAGAAGGCAAAATGAGTCTAGTCTTAGTGGCTTGTATTTAGTTTCTCCTAAATAAAATGACTTGACACAACAGCATGATGGAAAACAATAAAAAGATTACTACTACCTATTACCCTAGTACCAACTCTACCTGTATGAGGTACTTAACAGTACCTTGAAAACAAACATTTCTTAGTTTCTCTGATTACTCCTTATAAATACCAGGGACTTGCCTCAGAATTTCTTCTTCAATAATATCTTATTATTACTTAAGAAATAATTCTTATGTAACTTGAATTGCTGCTTTACCAACTCTGTTTTTCAGAATTACGCCTACATAACCTATTCTGTAATATGGTTTATACAAGAAATGCTCCCAAAACTGGTGTCAAACATGATGAATACAAGGGGAAAGTTAATGAGGAGGAAAGAAGTTTTCTCCATGGATATAAGCAAACGAAAATGCTGGAAATCAGCAAAATTTAAAAAAAAAAAAAAAAAAAAAAAAATCAGGCCAAGGTTGGAGTGGATTAATGAGTTTAACTTTTGCCAAAGCAACAGACTTAAGGGTCTCCTGATCCTCATCCAGAATGCTTCCATCTGAAATGAGCTTACTCCTTTCCCTTCTCCCTCCTCGACAGGAGACTGCTGCTCACTCTCGCTCACTCCCCCACAAAAGCTGTTCTGCTTTTTGCCCTTTGTTGTTTCTTTTCATGCAGAGTTAGGATATGGCTGCAAACTGCATCAAGCTTGTGCAAGTCTCTGGCAGGTAAAGGCTTCCTGATCCATCACAGCTTCCTTCAGGTTGAATCATTTCTAGGTCCACTTTGAGTGGTGGATCATCCAACACCTCTGTAACACCACTGAAGCCTTTTTTCTTCTAAACAGCAAATATCTTAATTCCTTTTTTTTTTTTTTTTTTTTTTTTTTTTACAATCCATGGAGACACAGAACTGAAAATAGACCACTGTATTTCCTTTCACATAATTTTACTACAGTAAGACAAAATTATGATTTTAATTCATGATTAATCTTTTACTATCCAGACGGTGCTTGTACTAGTTCTACCCTACTGCTACTACACCTGTACATGTACTACCCAGGATATCACTTAAGGTTTCTTTTAAAAAGACTGAGTGCTATATATTCTTTACCATTTAATGTGAAGAAACCCAAGATATTCACTACTGCTTTAAGTGCTTTTTAATGTTTTTTTACTGTTTCCAAGCACCAGCCAACACATGCCAAAGTCAAGCAACTGACTTTGAAAGAAACTTCCTTCTGTACTCATTTGGTACATTTCTGTCTCTTTTAAACAATTCCATCAATTCAGCTTTAGCCATCTCCTTGGGCAGCCTGTCCCAGTGTCTGAGAACCCTTCCAGTGAAGAAGTCTAATGTCCAACCTAAACCTCCCCTGGTGCAACCAGAGGCCATTTCCTCTTGTCTTATCACTTGTTAGTAGGAAGAAGAGATCGACTCCCACCTCACTCCAATCTCCTTTCAGGTAGTTGCAAAGATCAAGAAGGTCTCTCCTCATTCTCCTTTTCTACAGGCTAAACAACCCCCATTCCCTCAGACACTCCTCAGGAAACCTGTTTTCCAGACCCTAACTTTGGTGTTTTGCACAAAAAATAGCACAAGCAAGTGTAAGCCTAAAGATATCCACAACAGAGAAACATGGAATCATTTTGCTTGGAAGAGATCTTTGTCAAGTCCGACCATTAACTCAGCACTGCCAGGTCATCACTAAATCATGTCCCTCATATCACCTCATATTTTTCACATACATTTCTTAATCATTCTCTTACCAACTGTTTGTGTAACTTTGTTAAATATTGACAATTAGCACAAATAAGAAAACAGACAAACAAACAGCACACACAGTTCATCTTGTTCTGAGATAGAGTTTAAAATAATTTTATAGCTCCACCATCACTTTTGGGCCAGAAAATAAAAAAAAAAAAAAGAACAAAAAAAAATTGTTGCCTGTTCTCAGAAAAATAAAGTTGGAATTATAAGCTGTAAATATAAAAAGTCATCACAATCCAAGAACTTCATAAAGATTTGTTCCAACCATCAATGTGCCCATTTTTGATCATGACACCAAGCAATCCTGAGTGAAAACCAGAAATGTTTATGGAGCTCTGTGATGTACCCATGCTCACAGAGTTCTCTGAGGGCTACCTTTGTCTTCTTCGTGCATCTTTAAGACTGCAAAGCCAGAGCAGTTCACTGCCCTGCCATTTCACTATTTCAATCTGTCAACTCAACAGAGACTAGATCACAATTGTTAGATAAGACATCTAGGACCACTTAAAGCTTCTCAGTAACAGATGACAGCTCAGATCTTTGAATCTGAGGCTGTTGGTCTGTTCTTCCACGTAGAACATGACAAGATGAGAGGAAAGAGGCTCAAGCTGCACGGCATGAGGTTAAGGTTGAACCTTAGGGAGAATTTCTTTCCCAAAAGGATTGTAAAGCCCTGGAACAAGCTGTCCAGGGGAGCAGTTGAATCACCATCCCTGGAGGTATTTAAAAGATATGTAGACATAGAATCACAGAATTGTTTATGTTGGAAAAGACTTCTAAGATCACCAAGTCCAACTGTCAGCCTAAGACGATCATAACCATTAAACCATGTCCCAGTGTGTCATGTCTAAATGTTTCTTGAACACCTTCAGGGAAGGTGACTCCACTACCTCCCTGGGCAGCCTGTTGCAATGTCTGACCACTCTTTCATGAAAGTATTTTTTGCTAATATCCAACCTAAACATCCCATGGCACAGTTTGAGGCCATTTTCCTTCATCCTATCACTTGATACTACGGAGAAGTATCAAATGATAGGCCAATGAGCCTAGAAATGTGATTTAGCAGTGAACTTGCTAGTGTTGGGTTAATGCTTGGACTAGAGAATCTTGAGGGTCTTTTTCAGCCTAAATAATTCTATGATTTTAAGGATAAAACTTCAGTCTGATACACTGCAGAATCGTGTTCTATAAAGCTCTAAATACATTCCTGTGTGGACTACCCTAGGTGATCCTGCTTTGGCAGGGGTTGGACTCGATCTCTGAAGGTCCCTTCCAACCCCTAATGTTCTGTGATTCTGTGAAAAGCAGAAGAAAACATTAAGATATTATCTAACTGCAATCCATAGAGTTTTAACAATCAGTGCAGGAATTAGTTTGGAGAGATTAAAGAATAGGACAAACTGTCCTTGGCATGGTGCAGGAACATCCAGCTTGCAGTTATTGTAACACAGGAAAATGAAGGTAAAATGACACTTTTCTGATAGATTTCAGATGTTAACACTGGCTGCTACCATAAGCAACAGTCTGTAAGTCAAAAGACCAAGAGCAAAGTGCTGGTACACAGAGAAGCAAATGATTGCTTTGAATTTTAGTAGGCAGTTGCTGAAATTTATCTTTATGAAAATAGTCAGTTTTCAAGTCAGTTATTTTAGGAGCTCAGTATGATACTGTACATTAAATGCTCAACAGAGGTCGTGTCACTGTAGCAGAATAAATCTGCATTCATGGCACGTACACTTGGTTTAAATAACAGATAGTACAGTAAGAGAAATTAGCGTGCAGTAAGTGATTTCTGCCCAATTTGCAGTGATCACAAAGGCACACAAAATACTTTTTTCAAGTATGGAGCTCAAGTGAGTGTGTGAAAGATGCAGCACCCACCTGTGATGCCTGAATTATGCAGCAGTAAATTGAATAATAGAATCATTTCACTTGGAAGAGATCTTTACGATCAAGTCCAGCTTTTGACACCACACTGCTAAGTCTCATCAGTAAACCATTGTGGTGGGTTGAAATTACCCCCAAAACAGATCACCAGATGAGCTCAGAAGGTTTGGAAGCAAAATGAAGCTATATTTACAAGTAAGATAAAATCTAGAAGCATAAAATACAGGACCACAGGCTGTTAGGGATTGGAAGGGTCCTCCACAGATCACTGAGTCCAACCTCCAATGTATATAATATATCTACACAAAACATTTACAGTTATTACAGGAAGGCTGGGGAGGGATTATTCACAAAGTTTTGCGATGACAGGACAAGGGGCAATGGGTTTAAACTGGAAGAGGGGTGGTTTAAACTGGATGTTTGGAAGAAGTTCTTTACAGTGAGGGTGGTGAGACACTGGAACAGGTTGCTCCCTCCCTGGAGGTGTTCAAGGCCAGGTTGGACAAGGCCTTGAGTGACCTGTTCTAGTGGAAGGTGTCCCTGCCTATGGCAGGGGGTTGGAACCAGATGATCTTTGAGGTCCCTCCCTATCTTAGCATTCTATGATTCCATGATTTATATTTACATTCATAAGATGTAAAAATTTACAATTATTTATATTTTCATTCACAATATGTAAGTATTTACAATTATTTGCAATTCGAAAACAACACAAGGACCCCCTTGGAGAAAGGGAAAACTAAAATAGCTCTCCACCCCCACCTTTACAAGGGAGAAAGAGAGAAATCAGAAAGGCCCCACTGCTGCTGTCTACTTAGGCATAACAGGAATCTCAGCCAAGGTCAGTGAAAACCATACAATAGCACCAGCCAGCAGCAGCTAGAGTGAAGAAAAGGAAGAAGGAATAGTTTGTGCAGCACACTTTATCCTAACCTGCAAGCAAATGGCATGGTATAGACTTATCTATTATTGTTCTTTGGTACCCAGTCCACTGAATTAGTTACCTTTTATGCAAGCATGTCCAGAAAGTTCCAACTTCTTGTTTATAATTCAGAGCCAGGTCAGACCATTAGTTTTAAGCCACCACAACCATGTCCCTCAGCATCACATCCACATTTATTTTAAATACATTCAGGTACGATGACCTCATCTCCTGGGCAGCCTGTTTCAGGGCTTGAAAATCCTTTGGGGAAAGAAATTGTTCCTCATGTCCAACCTAAACCTTTCTTGGTTCAGCAACACATAGCTGTTTCCTCTCATTCTATGACTTGTTCCTTGGAAGAGCACTTGTACTAGAGACAACCCTTCAAGATTAAGCAGAACCTTGGTGAGATGACCTCAGAAAGCTCCTACTTTTTCACGAACAATCTTAGAAACAGACAGAGACAAATTTAATGTTAATAAAAGCAGACTGAGAAGCTCAGCTCTATCTGCATAATATTACTTTGAATTACTGCAAGACTTGATTAAGCCAACAGAATTTTTCAGCTCATTTTACAGCATATGATAAAAAAAAAAAAAGGCAGGAATTTTGAGCTTCTTTTTAAAACAAATAACAATGCAATGCTATTTGTCAGTGAAAGGGATTTTGACACAAGAAATGCTTTCATTGATTACTCTGAATTATAAATTATAGCTCTCTAATTCTTCCTTTTATAAATGAATACTCTTCACAATTTAGCCTTACATGTCAGATAAAAAGAAAAAAAAGGGATGAAACTTTTATAATGGAAATTTAATTATAGGACAAATTTTGTCAGTTGTCATTTCAAAGCCATCTGTAATTATGCTTAGGTCATTATTTTTTTTTTTTTTTTCTTTTTCATTTACTTGACCAACATGAGTTACATGTTGGGTCATCTGCTCAAATTCAATGCTGTACAACAGTAATTAAGTAAATCATCAAATATTTTGGGGTGGGTTTTTTTTATTATTTATTATCTTTGTTATTTTTATTTTTTTAAGCTAATAGCAAACAAAATACGTGCTGAAAGAGTCAAAACAAAGACCAATTGACAGACAGTTTCATTTTTGTTTCAAGAGAACATAATTTTTTAGATGTGAAAAGGCACTTTTGCTTCTCAAGAGTAAAGACTTATTATTGCCTCTCTGCTTTCCATGCATTTCCTGATATAAAGAGTACTAAAATATAACAGGCCACTATAAAGATCACTTTCTACTGCAAAATTCCTGGCCCAAAACACCTCCAGAGAGCTTTTGGAATGTTCAAAAACATGAATGAATGGATAAAATTGAACCGTGCATTTCCCAACAAAGAAGTCTCTATTTTCCCTGCTGCAAACTGGATCAAGAAGGATGAACTAAATGTACAGATACTTTTAAATACAATTAAATTCACAAAAAGGATGTTTAAAGGATGGTATATATTGAAAGGCAACTAAATCATAAAATGATAGAATTGTTTTGGTTGTAAAAGAGTTCAACCATTATTTAACTCTGCCGAGTCTGGTGCTAAACCCTGTCCCTGAGCACCACATCTCTGCATCTTTAAAACAACTCCAGGCATGGGAATTCAACCACCTCTCTGAGGAGCCTGTTGCAGTGCTTTTCAGTAAAGAACTTTCTTCTAATGTCCAACCTAATCTTTAAATAGTGCAACTTGAGGCCAATTCCTCTTGTATTATCACTTGCTACTTGGAAGAAGAGACCAACACCCACCTCACTACAACCTCCTTTCTGGTAGTTGTAGAGACTGAGAAGGCCTCCCTTCAGCCTCCTCTTCTCCAGACTAGACAACCCCCAGTTACATCTGCTCCCCACTAGACCTGCTCTCCAGACCCTGACACGGTTCTGCCAGAATTTAATTTCACAAGATGAGAGAGAGACAAACCAGTGCCCTCATTCAGGAGGCTCAGGGCAGACAAGTCAAGGTGTAACATAAAATCTGGATACCAGATCAAATTACTCAGGGCTGGCCTGTTTTCAGTGGTGTCCAGTAACAGAACAAAGGGCAACAGGCACAAACTGGAACCCAGAAGATTCCTTCTGAACATGGAGGAAAAGCTTCTCTGTTGTGAGAGTGACAAAGCACTAGACATTGCTGCTCAGACAGGTTATGGAGTCTTCTTCTCTGGAGAGATTCCAAACCCACCTGGATGTTTTGATTCTGGGCAACCTGCTCTGGCTGACCCTGTTTTGACAGCGGGTTTGGACTGGATGATCCCCAGAGGTCCTTTCCAACCCCTTCCATGCTGGGATTCTGAGATCCAGTGAAATCTGGAATAACTGATGTGGGGAGAAACTGGTCAGCAGAAAGTTAAGCATAAATGTGGAGGTCCTTCATCTACATCCAGAATATTCCCTTTTCTCTATTCCTAATGGCTTTTACTAACAGGTTAGTGGTGCCCTCATCCACACCTTCAGTAACACCACTTCTGAAAAGAGAGATCCAAAGCATGGAATTGTTCATGTTTAATTTGTTCAGAACAGAATTATACTATAGGATATCCTTATCAACATTTTTCATAGGTACAGCTAATTCACTGCTCCTAATCAAGGTGCTTACATACCAGTCTTCAGAACACACTCTCCTTACTGGGGTTTCTTTATTTTTCACTCTGTATCAAGAAAGTCTTCTCAATTAAAATGGAGTGAAACAATTCTTTGAATGTGTGGAGCTTATCCTTATAATTAATAAGCAACTGCAACAAATGTGGAGATGGAGCTATGTCATAGGAGAAATGATATAATCTACTTTCTCTCAAGGGTCATTATGTTTTCTTCACATTCCCTCTGCCTAGCAGATGTGAAATTAATAACTTTACCTCCCAGGTTTGCTGTAAGATGGTGAAGGTTCATTTGTCTCGCAGAGCAGGTTAATTTCTTCCTCTGCAAATGTTTTGAAATGGGAATCTAATGAAGTGAAGAGCTAAGTGTCCATTTATATGACTACCTTTCACACGACCAAAGACAGCCCTGTCTGTCAGTTCTTTTTACAAACACTTAATTTCCATCCCTATATTAATCCAGCTATAATTGTAGGGAAGAATCTGAAATGCTTGTCCTTATTGTAATGAGGAGCTCCTCAAGACAGTTATGCTTCATGCTCCATGTCCTCATAACTAAAGCATATCTATGCTCCTCATACACTTCATGTAGGAGGGAAGGACAACAAATCTCCATCTCTGCAGTATTCCTGTCCTCTTCAGGTGGTAGGGAGGAAAAATATTCTATTTTACCCATGAGACCCGTGGATGGTGCAACTGAACCAAAAATGTCTATTTAAAGATTGACCAAGACACAAAAGTGCAGGGATTAGTAATGTCTACATGACACCAACTTGCTTGATTCTAGATGTTAGGAAAAAGTGAATCTTCAGGCTGAAGATTCACTGAAGGGAGAACTGACCTGCACAGTAAAGACAGGCCTGAGATGAAAGGGCTGATGTGCTGATACTGTTATTTCTAAAATAAAATGATAATTTTTCCTCATCATTGGCAACCACAAATATGAATATGCATCCAGAATCTGTTGGAACTCAAACTTTTGTCTATTATGAAGAGTCTTTCCATTATATCATACCTCACTGTTCATACATCCTCTGGGAAGGGCAGGAATATGGTGAGAGATGATGATACATCACTGCTTGTGACAGCAGAGTCCAGGAGAAGGTAACAGATATGATGGTGACAACTACTGTTCCTAGAGCATGACAGAAGCTCAGAATCACAGAATGGTTAAAGTTGGAAGAGTCTGATCCAACTTCCTTATTGTCTTCCTTATTGCCTTTCTTAGGGATCAGAGTGGCACAGGAGAGGAGCGAGGTGATCTTCTCAGTGCTGAACAATATCTAAAGGGGGGAGGCAAGCCAGGAGGTTCCATCTAAAGATGANTTTTATTTTTCTTGACTCAAGGTCTCCCAATAATACAAGGGAAGACTGTTCTGTACAACAAATTAATCAGCAAGAAACAGTGAGGCTTAGTAAGGCTTTTCCCTTACGAGAAAGTGGAGCTTAACAGAAAAGCATTAGGAGAAGGTATGACAGAGTAGGCATCCCTCATTTCGAATCTCCATTAAAACTGTAATTTAGTTTCCCAATAAAACCATGCATGAAATAAAAGTTCACAGTGAACTTCCTGGTCTGAAAACTGAGTGCAACTTCCCACTAAAGTTTATTACAGTTTCAGGTTTGGAATGCTGACTTTAGAAACACCACTGAACTTCTTTTGCATAGAAACTAAGACCCTCCTCCTCAGGACGTCTGTGATCTGAGGGTTAGAAGGGACAACAGGGCAGCACAACTTTGGTTCAAACTTCTGAGACAACTGTGAAGTTCTATGAAAGAGCAGTAGAAAAGAACTTTTAGGATGACTTCAAGTTGACATTTTCTTATGATCACAAAACTATCTGATGTTAAGACTTTGTTACATGGCTGAAAAAAAAAAACNACTGCCTATAGAGGTTGCAGAATCTTCTCTGAAGAGATTCCAAACCCACCTATACGCTGCAATCCTGGGCAACCCACTCTGGGTCACCATGCTTTAGTTAGAGGGTTGGACTAGATGAGCTCCACAGGTCCTTTGCAATGCCCACCATTCAGTGTTTCTGATTTCTTGCAGCTGCATTTGCTGCCATTGACTGGTTTTGTTTGGGTTTTTCTGTNTTCTGATTTCTTGCTGCTGCATTTGCTGCCATTGACTGGTTTTGTTTGGGTTTTTCTGTTTGTTCAATTGTTTTTGTTGTTGGTTTTGGTTCCCTTGCTTTTCATTGACTTAGAGGTCTCCCAGAGGGAAATTTTAGACTGAGATGAAAAGGAGGAGAATTGGATTTTTATATATATATATANTCTTATGATCACAAAACTATCTGATGTTAAGACTTTGTTACATGGCTGAAAAAAAAAAACCCTGAACCTCTTTCACAGGCAGATATCCAAAGTATAGCAACAAGAAGGAAGAACTTCATTCCCAGTGACACAAAGTTCCTTACTTTTTTCTTCAGACAGAGGAGTCAAAAGGTCCCAAGAAGCCTGCAAGGACAGAGAAAGGCAGCCACCATCTCAACCTAGACAAGCTCTAGGAAGGAACTAATATTTCATAATAATGATATAGAAAAGGGAAGGGCATGGAAATAAGCAGTGAGAAGCACTGAGGTCCGAGAAGACTGCAATGTGAAGACTGAGGAAGGGAGAGACTAACTACAGAGTTAATAACAAAGGAAGATGGGAGGGTGGAAAATAGTGAAGCCCAGCTGCAAAGATGATTGAGTATTCAGAATGTCATACAGGAGGGGATGCAGATTGTCCCTCTTTAGGAAGTGGAAAGCTATCCATGTCATGAAGCAGGAGAGAAGTGCTGTCATGGAGTCCTATTTGACTTATCTCCTTCTCTGGAGAGATTCTAAACCCACCTGGACATTATGATCCTGAACAATCTGCTGTGGGTGACTGCTTTAGCAGAGGGGTTGGACTAGATGGTCCCCAGAGGTCCAACAACCTCCACACTGGGATTCTGTGATTCTTGAGCATGGCAATTTTGCTTTCAGGGTTCAAAGCAGTGAACACCTACCTAAAGATACTTTCATCTGTGCCATCCTGATGCAGTTAGGGGGTGTATGACAGTACTGCATGACTTGTAGGGACTCCCTAAAATTAAGACATAGGGAAGCTTGATTTATACTTCATCTTTGAAACAGACTACAGTTGTCAGATTAAACCAATGTTGCCTATGAGAAAGTTTTATTTCCACACAGTTTTTCAAATGGCTACAGAGCACTACAGATGTTCACGCTCACTGCAGGAGGGTCAGACCAGACAATCTTTAATGTCCTTTCCAACCTAAACCATTCTGTGACTCTATGGTCCATGAAGATTTGTATCATCCACTGCATACCCAAAACAAAACACACTGCAAAGCACTGAAAAAAAAAAAAAGACAGTTCTACCCACAGAAATATTGACATGGATTAGAGGAAACTACAAAGCAGTCTACCTTAAGAATCCTTCGGGATTACTCCCCAGGTTTGACTACAGAGTTTTAGTGGTTTCAGGTCAGATTTAGAGAAGATGTGATTCTGGTGTTCTTCAGGAAGAAGACAGTTCCCAATCTACTTCGGTAAAGGACAACAGTTTTGGTTTGGTTTTGGTTCTGTTCTTAACCAGATTCTCAGACTTAGGAGGGTTGTGGGACACTGGAACAGTCTGCCCAGGGAATTTGTGGATGCACCCTCCCTAGGAATGTTCAAAGTCAGGTTGAATGGGGCCAGGCAAAATTGACCTGGGGTAATGGTAGACAGCCAGCTGAACATGAGCCAGCAGCGTGCCCAGGTGGCCAAGAAGGCCAATGACATCCTGGCTTGTATCAGAAATAGTGTGGCCAGCAGGAGCAGGGAAATCCTTCTATCCCTGTACTCAGCACTGGCTAGGCCACACCTTGAGTCCTGTGTCCAGTTCTGGGCCCCTCAATTTAAGAAAGATGTTGAGATGTTCAAACATGTTCAGAGTAGAGCACCAAGGCTGGTGATGGGGCTGGAGCACAGCCCTGTGAGGAGAGGCTGAGGGAGCTGGGGGTGTGCAGCATGCAGAAGAGGAGGCTCAGAGGAGACCTCATTGCTGTCTACAACTACCTGAAAGGAGGTTGTAGCCAGGTGGGGTTGGTCTCTTCTCTCAGGCAATCAGTGACAGAATGAGGGGGGACAGCCTCAAGCTGCACCAGGGCAGGTTTAGGCTGGATGTTAAGAAGTAGTTCTTCATTGAAAGAGTGATTGGCATTGGAATGGGCTGCACAGGGAAGTGGTGGAGTCTCTGTCCCTGGAAGTGTTTAAAAAGAGAATGGATGTGGCACTTGGTGCCATGACTTAGTTGATTAGATGACACTGGGTGATAGCTTGGACTTGATGATCTCAAAGGTCTTTTCCAGTCTGAGTAATTCTGTGACTCTGTAACCTGGTCTAGTAGGAGGCATTTGTGCCCATGGCAGGGGAACTGGAAACAGATGACCCCTTCCAACCCAAACCATTCTATGATTACATCTCATGCAGCAGACCCACTGTGCTTATACAAAAGGTGATTTCTTTAGTCCAAACATTTGCACAGTTATTTAGCAATGGCTGTGGCATTGAGGGACCCCTACCAGTGGGCCTCTCACTGATCTAACAATCTTATTCCTCAGATAATGATTTCTGAAACATTTGGATACCCTGCCCTTAAATAACTCCAATTGTGGGTGAAAGCTCTGGAATTCTTAGTTTCAACTAGATCTGAGTGAAAATAGACATCAGAGCCTAGTATGATGTGTCCCATGGCAGAGGGGTTGGAACTAGATGATCCTTGAGGTCCCTTCCAACCCTGACAATTCTATGATTCTATGAATTTGAGATATACTGTACAATGGAAATGTTCTGTTGTGTATCTCCTGATGAATTTCCATTTCATCAGGTTGTTCTGAGCACAGCAACCAGTGATTCAAGTTCCAGATAACCTGGGAAGGCTGCTGGAGTAAGTCCAGAGAAGGGCAATGAAACTGATGAACAGGTCTTCTGAGGAGCAGCTGAGAGAAGTGAGGTTATTTAACCTGGAGAAAAGGAATCTCAGGACAGAACTTCTTCCTACCTACAACTCCCTGAAAAGAGGTTGTAGTGAGGTAAGGGTCAGCCTTTTCTCCCCAATAACAAGGGATAGAACAAAAGAAAACAGCCTCAAGCTGTACCAGGGGAGGTTTAGGCTGGACATTAAAAGAATGTTCTTCATTGAAAGGGTTCTCAAGCGCTGGAACAGGCTGCCCAGGGAGGTGGTTGAATCCCCATCCCTGGAAGTGCTTGAAAGGCAGAGATGTGGTGCTGAGGTACATGGTTTAGACTTGTTAGTGTTAGATAATAGTTGTGCTCAATGATCTTAGAAGTCTTTTCCAACTGAAGCAATTAGAACATTCTATCATTTCAGACCTTGAAACAAAAAACCCCACTTTTTTTTCTGACTCAACTGTGGTTCACAATGTCCCAAATCCATGAAACTCCTCTTTTTCAAACCTGAACTTCACATTCTAAGTCAAATCTAATCCAAACCTGAACATAATTCTTTGGCCTTCCTGAACACCACACTACAAGAGCACTTACACTTATGTATTACATTTCATCAAAAGGAAGCAAAACACTTTAGAAGGCATCAAACTGCTCCAGTGAGGGGGATGTATTTGCATTTCTTTGCATTCTAATTATAGATGCTTTTATTTATGAGAAGTTATAGCTAGGACTTGTCTGTTACAAGCTTCTGAAATCTCATTTTGCTAAAATGAAAACATATTTCAAATGCTTTGGAGAACTATTATGATTATTGAATGTGTAACACACTGCTTCAGGTTTCCAAGTGGTTTGCTAGACCACAAGGGAATGGGCAAGCAGCATACAATTATGGCAGTAATTAAAAAGGTGCAACGACTCTTAAAGACTCCTCTTTTATTAATTCCATGGTATGCTTTGGAGACTGGCAGTATTTTACTTCTACCCTACTTAATTATACCATCATTAGTTTATCAGCATCCCTTTTAAGCCCTTGGGCCAGTTATTAGCATGTCACTTACTAACAGTTAACCAATAACCACTACACCTTCTAAGCAGGATCATCTGCTATTAAAAAAAAAAAAAAAAAAAAAAAGCCAATTTGCAAAGAAAGATTTAATATCATCACTCAGTTTACATTTTTCAGCTAGCCACACTTTCTGCTTTTAATTTGAGAAGGTTACTGTTTAGCTTAATGAAAACACAAATAATGCTGATGTATTACAAGACATTATGAGGTAATAAAATAGTTCCAGTTCACAGTGGTTTATGAGGCTGATTGCACAGTTTAATATTCAACTCGATGTATCATTGAAAAGACCAAAAATGGTGTTGTTTTGTTGGTGAAAAAGGTTGGGGTTTTTTTACCCTAAAAGGATTGCCAAGCCCTAGAATAGGCTGCTTGGGGAAATGGTGGAGCCACCTTCCTTGGAAGTGTTTAAAAAAACAGATAGAATTGGTGTTGAGTGGCATGGTTTAGTGGTGACTTGGCAGTGCTGGGTTAACTGTTGTACTGAATGATCTTAAAGACATAGAATCATGGAATGGTAAGGTTGGAAGGGACCTCAAAGATCATCCAGTTCCACCCCCCTGCCATAGGCAGGGACACCTCCCACTAGTACAGGGCACTCAAGGCGTCGTCCAACCTGGCCTTGAACACCTCCAGGAAGGGAGCAGCCACAACCTCCCTGGGCAACCTGTGCCAGTGTCTCACCACCCTCACTGCAAACAACTTCCTCCTAACATTACATCTTCCAACCAAACTAACTCTGTAATTCTATGACTAAAATCATGGATTTCTCTCTAATGTGTTTAACTGGGATGCAGTTAACATCCTCTGTGGTGCAGTGTTTGGGATTTATGACCAAACCAAGGTTGAGGACACAATGATGTTTTGAATGTTGCTCAGCAGTGCTTGCATAACCTCAAGGCTCTGTTTCTCACTTCATCCTTCCAGTGAGCAAACTGGAGGTGGACAAGTAGCTGGAAGGGGTCAAAATAGGGACAGCTAACTCCACTTCACCACAGAGATATTCCAGACCATATGATCTCATGGTCAACACTCAAAAAAACCAAAGGAGAATAAAGAAGGTATGTTCACTGTTATGGTGTTTGCCTTCTCAAGTAAGCATTGGGTGTGCCAAAGCTCTTTTTCCCAGCTGCCTACTGATGGGAAACAGTGAATATATTTCTTACTTGGGTTTCCTGGTGAGTGCAGCTCTTGCTTCACTTATTAAACTGCCTTCATCTCAATCAATGTGTCTTCTTCCCTTCCTCCTATTTTAAATGGATTTGTAGAATGTTTTCTATTGGAAGGAACCTTTAGAGGTCATCTTGTCCAACCCTTCTGCAGTCAGCAGGGACATCCGCAACTACAGCAGGTTGCTCAGAGCCCCAAAAAATCTAACCTGGAATGGTGGCAGGGATGGGGTTTCTACCAACTCTGTAGGCAACATGGACCACCATTTTACTACTGTCATAAATTTCTTCCTCTTACCTAGTCTAAATCTGCCTCTTTTAGTTTAAAACCATCACCACTTGCCCTGTCACAGCTGCTAAGAAGTCTGTCCCCAGCTTTCTAATAGGTCTCCTGTAAGTACTGAAAGACCACATTAAGCTCTCCCAAACATCTCCCAGTCCAATGTTATATTATTAAATCATAGAAGCAGATGATCAAACTATGAGAAAAAAAATGTATTAGTTTTACAGTAACTGAAGTACTTGTGTATTAAGAATGTACAGACCATGTCTAGACAGATCCACTTGTCTAGTGGAAGGTGTCCAGGCCCATGACAGGAAGGTTGGAATTAGATGATCTTTAAGGTCCTTTACAACCCAAACCATCCTATGATTCTATGATTTTGCACTGTTATAAAAGTCATAGTGACCCAGAAACTCTCCTGAAGGGAAGTCAAATGAATTTTTATGTCTCACTTTTGACTAAACTGAAGTTATCTTAATCTAGTAAACAACATCTTCTAAATAGTAAATACTCAACTTGGTAGAGTTAGATAATGGCTGGACTCAGTGATCTTAAAGGTCTTTTCTAACCGAAAAAGTTCTAGAATTCTGTGATTATTGCAACATCACTGTAGTGCTTTCGGCATTCTGCATTAAATCCATCATTTCAGTTATGAAAGGAAGACAAAAAAGAACCCTAAGAGCATGAAAGAGTTAATACTTGTACAAGGTTGCATCTCCAAAACCAACACTGGGTATCTGACAGCAACTCTATTTCATCCTATGCTTGACACCACAGCAGCCAGTTTAACTTAAACAGCACTTAGCCCCTGTTAAGTTGCCAGATGACTTAATCAAAAGAAAAAAAAAAACAAACCAAAAACCCAAAAACTTTACTTTCCTATTCAATAGAAATGTATCATTAAAAAGGACAAATAACACCAACGCATTCTTTAAAGGATTAGGATCAATAAGGTAAAACCATTCCCTTAGTCTCATTTCCTCACTTCTTTTCTATCTTCCACCAACTTTAACAGCAGTGGAAAGAAGATTCAAAATATTAGGAGGGAGAAATATTAATAACAAAAAAAAAATATTCCAGGTCACAGTATACTCTATTATTTTCTGAGCAGCTGAATCCCAAATTAATATCAGTGCCACTCTTTCTGAAAATTACTGTACAATTGCTTTGGCATAATATGTTTACTTTGTGTCTTTTTACCATCACAGGTCAGCACTATTAATTACAACATCCAAGCCAGGAGCCAAGACTGCTACACAGCATCACAAATCACACTAGCTCATTTTAATGAAAAGACATCCATTCAGTCACTCAGAGAAGCAAAACCTCAGCTGCTAATTGAGATTTAACACTTCATCCTTTTGCTGTCATGGAGGATCTCTTTCCATTTTATCTACAAGTTTGATATACCCAACACTGAAAAGGAAATAGAACGAAGAAACTCTATCCAAAGCAAACAACATTTTTTTGGTCAAGAAGAACACCCCAAAGAAGATGAACTAACCTGAAACCCAAACACACACTGGTAAAAAAAAACAAAGAATGTAATGAAATGGAGAGAGCTCAGGGCACACCTGAGGGCAAAAATTGTTTATCCAGCACTCTACACTGACCACTTGAAAGCATGCACAGGCATGATTTCATCTACAACCTACCCTGGCACCGATGGCTGGTTTCAAGGTCAGCATAGCTAATAGCTTAAAAGCATTCAGTCTTGATTCCTGCAGTCTGCAATGGAAATAACATATACATTCAACCCTAGAAAGATGCTTAGAGTGTCTCTCTGGAGTACTCACCAGCACATTTTGTCCTTGTTTTGAGAGCTGGGCCAGGAGAGCCGGTTCCTCCTTCGCCTGGTCGTGTAAGCAACACACTGATTTCATACTCTGTGTCAGGATCCAGGTGCCCAATCTTATAGCTTGTGGAGTCCACAGGCTGGATGTCATACCAGCTGCCACTTGAAGTTCGATATTCAACCTCCCTTTGAATGATGGGGCCATCTCCATTGATGGAGTTGGCATTCAACTGGATCCACAGGTAAGTTGCACCGACTGAGGACAGCTGAGGTGGGGCGATGGGAACCGGTGGCTCTGAAGGACAAGAAGGGGCAAAACACAGCAATGATCACACTGGCATTTTTTCTGTTCCTACAGCATTCAAATAAACAACAGGATGTGTACTGTATTAGAGGTGAAGGTTGCACAGAAATATAGATATGAAGAAATCATCAGAAATAATGAACTTATTTCCAAGTAACTGTGATACACAAACCCTTTTGCTTATGCACTTGAGATTTTAACATGAAGCTTTCATTTTACACCATATAACTTCAAACCAAGTGTGACTGGAATTCTATTTGTCCTAGCTTGAGGTACAGCAGAACCAATTCTGGTCAAAGATTTCACTTCTCAGCTCAATCTCTGCTCAGCGAGGGCACTTTCTGAAGCTCAGGGCAGGTCTGCACAGCCAGTGGCTGCTTCTAGCAGTGAAAATGCTGATTGGAGAGAGTACAGCAAAGGGCTGGGCTGCAGAAAGGCTCCAGCTTAGACTTGCTCCTGTGCAGAACAAGGGCACTGCCACATCTTGTGCTCCACCTTGGGGTGCAGGAAGTCAGAGACGGCACATGTGTGGAGGAATGGCCAGGACAGGTGACCCTAGACAAGGGATTCTATTTCATGGATACCACCTTCAGGGTAAAGCTGAGGGTTCACCAGGGTCAAGCCTCTTCTTCAATGGCCAGTGGCCAAAAAGGACTCTGTCTGCCTTTGATCCTGGTCTGTGTTTCTGAATTCAGTTTCAGAATTCAGCTCCTGAATCTGGTTTCCATTTCCTGTTGAGTTCAGTCTGGGATTTCCCCATTGCCTGCCCGCAGCGTCAGTGGTAACAATGGTGACATCACTGCCATTGGGCATTAGATTGGGTATTGTTTTGTATCTCTGCCTCTATTTCACATGATTTTTCTTATTTCCACTCCATTTAGTTGAATTCCTTTCCCAATCAATCAGTCTGTCTCCTTTATTCTCTTTCTGTTCCCTTTGGGAAGGGAGAGAATTTCATAGGGAGCCTCTGTCACTCATCTGCTGGCTAGCCCAAACCTGACCCTTGATGCTAGATATTACACATCAATTTTTAACTTCCAATTTAAAAGATGTTCTCAGCTTTTCTCATCCAAATCCATTTTTAATGGATATAAATCCTACTCAAAACTAATATTTTAAAGCTAGAATTCATACAATGTTTCCCTAGTGATTCTTGCATGAAAAAAAAAAACCAACAAAAACAATTAATTTAATTCATTCTATAGAATCATAGAATCATTTTGGTTGTAAAAGACCTCCAAGATAATCAAGTTTAGCCATTAACCCACTTCCAAATCCACCACTAAACCATGTCCCTGAGCACCACACCTACACATTTTTTAACTCTTCCAGGGTTGGGGTCTCCACCACTTCACTGAGCTGCCTGATCCAGGGCTAGACAACCCTTTCAGGAAGGTTTACCTCACAGACTGTACAACTCAGCCTTCATATTTCCAGACTTTTGTGTAGAGCAGAATAAATATAGTATTTCTTCAAGTCTTATATCTTGGTTAAAGAGAGAGAGCTTCTAAATGGGAGCTGAGGGAACTGTTGGGTCTTTACAGTGAGCCTGGCTCTTGTTTCACACAGTGGTTTATTTCACTACCACAGAGCAGCAGTGCTCTCTCACAGAGCAAGTATGTATGATGTCCTTAGTCTGGGTTCTAAAGATTCTTAGAAGTGAGCAAAATTTTGAAACCCTTTTTATTTATTATGTGTTGGACATCTCATTTTAAATTAGATTGCTGAAATAAATTGCAGACTTCATCTCTTTTTAAAGGTAAATAGCAAATTCATTTTTTTTCCTATTGATTAAGCAGGAAATTACTCTGCTCTTTCATGCTTCGCATCTGCATAAAATTCACCATCCCATTGGTTAAATATATTCAAGCAGAATGAAACCAGGCTGCTGTAATAAGGCACTGTTTGATCCAATATTCCTAATGTATCTATCAGCAAACACTGCCACCTTCTTAAGGCTACCCAGAATATGTAATGAACACCAAACACCTGCCTTCCCAAAACTGCAGATTCAGATTTATTCTTTTCTGCTCACCATTTCCCAATGTGTTGAGATATGGGCAGTCAAATAGAAAAGGAGCTGAATTTATCTATTTCAGCATTTTCTCAAGGACTTCAAAGTCAAAGAACATAAAAGAAAGAAGCACAAGGGAGATGGGAACTCTGGAAATAAGTATTAATATATCCTGAGAAATAGCAGAATTGCTGTTTTGACAAACACATAATTATCCTGTGTTACCTTTTCTCATTTACACAGAGAGTACTCAACTCTAGAGCACTAAGTACACTGCAGATCAGTTACGCTTCAGATAGTGGCTCTAATTAGCCCTGTAAAATCATACTCACTGATGCAATCTGTAACTGCTGAAATATGACATCATAAAACAGCAAACATAAGGTTAAAATATATATGCATATAAATTTGACAGCTTCACAAAGATAATTTGCTGGCATGAAAAGCATGATACAGCAGGCAACAATCAAAAATGTCTGCAAAGATCTCTACTAACCTGAGAGTGCTGCTCAACAGCTGGCTGAACGTCAGCCCGTATGTGCTCACGTGGCCAAGAAGGCCAACAGCATCCTGGCTTGGGTCAGCAATAGTGTGGCCAGCAAAACCAGGGAAGTGATTGTCCGCTGCTTTTCAGCACTGGTGAGGCCACACCTTGAATACTGGGTTCAGTTTTTGGGGCCCTAACTAAAAGAAGGACACTTTGGTGCTAGAGTTTATGTCCCGAGAATGGCAACAAAGCTGGTGAAGGGTCTGGAGAAAAGGTCTTGTGAGGAGCAGATGAGGGCACTGGGGTTGCTTAGTCTGGAGAAGTGGAAGCTGAGGGGAGACCTTCTTGCTCTGATCAACTCCCTGAAGGGAGGTTGCAGTGAGGTGGGAATTGGTCTCTTCTCCCAAGAAAAATGACAAGAGGTAACAGCCTGAAATTGCACCAAGAGAGATTTAAACTGGCTATTAGGAAAGTGGAACAGGCTGCTCAGGGGAGGTGGTGGAGTCTCCATTCCTGAAGGGATTTAAAAGATATGATGCTGAGGGACATGGTTTATGGCAGTGCTGGTTTAAGGTTTGGACTCAATCTTGGAGAACTTTTCCAACATTTAATCCTATAATAATCATTACTGGTTGGAGTAAATACAAAATTAGCTTTGTATTTTGTGGTGGATTCCGGGAGACAAAACAAGCAATGTTTATATTTTCAAATCACTAAGGAAAATGCTGTTATGTGACAGTACATTGGCAAACTGAAGTTATCTTCTGGTTAGACACATATGAAAATTCTTATTCCTGAGGTAGATAAACTATGGCTTCACGCAGCACTAGCACGGCTGCAAACAGTTCTGACTCAACTCAAAATGATTTAGCATCAATTTAAATCATTAGGCTGTTTTGTGAACCAAGACATGAAATGAAACGTTTATAGAGCATCCTGAGGCATTTACTTAGTCATGCTGAAAGAACAGTTAATTACTTTCAAGTTTCAAACGCTACTAAAGGGCTGTTGAAGCACCGTTCAAAATGCAGACTCAGGAGTTAGGTCACTAAGGTTAGTGGTTACACCAAGTCATTGCAAATATTACAAGTACTTGAAACAGGCAGTATTTTATTGTCTTTTGATCCCTCAGGGCATATTTTTCATTCTTTCGTGACCATAGTGCAAAAGGTTAATGTAAGCAGCATTATTTCAGCAAAGCCTGTGTATACTGTAGCCTGATACTACACTATAGTAATGCTTAATACTAACAGGCATCGTACCAGAGATTGAGGTTGCATAAGATCACAGAATCACAGGACTTTAGAGGTTGGAAGGGACCTCCTGAGATCATTGAGTCCACCCCCCCTGCCAAGGCAGGATCCCCCAGAGTAGTTCACATAGGAATGCATCCAGGAAGGTCTTGAAAATCTCCAGAGAAGGAGACTCCACAACCGTTCTGGGCAGCTTGCTCCAGAGCTCTGTCATCCTCACTAAAGATGTTTCTCCTCATGTTGAGGTGAAACCTTCTATGTTTCAGTTTGTAGCTGTTGCTTCTTGTCTTCTTCCTGCTGACCACCGAAAGGAGCTTGGCTCCAGCCACTT
>WBNM01030670.1:3053-13467 GCA_013399055.1 Ramphastos sulfuratus
TCAAGATATAAAGAGATTTGCCTGATAAAATTTTCTTTTGCTGTAAAAACACAAACCTTGCTTCTCACTTCAGTGAGAAAAAAGATAGTTTAGGGACTTTAGTCTCTCATACTAGGAATGAAAACACATAAATGGAAATCTGCAGGCTTTCCCAAGCAGGCCAGGAGGCAGAAGTCTGGAAACACTGCAAATGTCAGTCAGTAGCAGGGTGAAGCAAATGAGTATCCATCTGCATCCGTTCAGCTCGGCTTTGTCAGCAGCAAGCACCGGGGAGCTGCAGAGCTGCCCTGCGCCCGCAGCTGGCATGTCCTAGCT
This sequence comes from Ramphastos sulfuratus, assembly GCA_013399055.1. NCBI lineage: Eukaryota > Metazoa > Chordata > Aves > Piciformes > Ramphastidae > Ramphastos > Ramphastos sulfuratus. The sequence goes on from WBNM01030670.1 coordinate 3,369, forward strand.
CCAGCAAACATTCTCTGCGGCGTTGCCCTGCCCTGCTGCAAAGCCCTTTGCCAGACACAGGCAGCCGCTCCTTGCCACTGACGCGGGAGCTACCCTGGGGATATGTTTCTGAACTCCTACTCGTGATGCATTTTGAATGCTGTGCTGGCATATTGCCAGGGACATTGTTGCTTTCCATGCAGATGAGGGAGGCTCTCTAATCACTCCAGATGCCAGGGAAATGAACACTGCCAAAATGCAGTTGCCAAAATAGTTTGGAGAGCTTCTGCTCTGCCAAGGGAACATTGTGTGGATGCTGTTTCTGCACACTCACACTTATGGTTTGAAGCCTTCAAAACAGTCCTACCTATCTGATTCTATCAGTAATAACTGCTGTTGTAGCCTGGCTGAGAAAGCTCTTAGACAATGCTGGTGTCAACCCTGTTCTGAAACACAGGTAAGTAGGTACCCAACGTGAGTCACAGTGTGTATTTTGGTAATTAATTGCTGTATCTGGGTGGGCAGTTCTGAAGCAGAGGAGCCAAAGAGCTCAGGTGCTGATTTCCAGTTCTCAAAAGATTTTTCAAATGCTACCTATCATAGAATCAAAGAATCATAGAATGGTAAGGTTNGTACTTCTTCAAAGCCAAGGACTGTATCTTTTACTGAGATGCATTCAATTATTTCATTAGACTTAAGTGGCTCTCCTGAGGATCTCCTTCTGAATGTCTTAGTAATCTTTAAAATAAGAAAAAAAAAAAAAAAAGAAAAAGTTAAGGTGGAATTGGTGCCCTGCATTAGGATGCCTCTTTCCCCCTCCCCCTGCTATGTTTTTCTGCCCCAGAGAACAACTCTTCACGCTGTGAGAAAGCCTCGGTGATTAGCTAAGCATTTTAGCAACCATTCAAGGAAGAACAGTGGCAACGGTTGCCATTTCACAGCAGAGGTCAGAGGTACAGATGGTAATGTTCAAGTCCCATGCAAGTCTCATGCAAGTCTCATGACTTTCGGGCTTGTGCCAAGCACTCTGCCTTCTGGAAAAGCTGCGCTGGTATCAGAGGTCACCCTCAAACAGTCACACAGTGTCCACCTGTGAGCCCCTACAAAACTGAAAGCCAGTGCTGAGGAAATGCTGAGGCACCTCTCACGTGTGCTGTGTCAGTGTGTGGCTTTCCCAGCACTAGAACTGATTGCAGAGCTTTTTTCTAGCAGTCACACATTTCCTTTTGCAAACAGAAGGTTTCTCAGTAGCATGCTGGCTTCAGTTTGAGCTGTGGATATGAGTTTTGGAGTGGATGTGCTACAGCAGTGTATATCTTTGTAGTGTAATAGAAATCCAACTGCCGGGGAGGCTCCTGTGGCTTCTGTGCATGTGAGAGAAGATGGCTCTAAAGTATCATTCCACCTGGTGCCAGGTTGCAGATCTATACAAGCCAGATCCTCACACAGGGATGAGAAGGACCATAGCACCTCCATGGTTTTTGGTCACACTAGCTCCACTTGCACTATGGATTGCTAACTACATGAAGGGGAGAAGAGTGCATCACTGGGCGTGCGCAGTGCAACTCAACTGCGTCATTTTGGCTTCTAGTTACTCTTACTGAACACAAAAGAAGCAAAAAGGAGAGGTATGGGGGGAAGCAGGAATGGAGGTTGGCAATTATATATGAAATACTGGAATATTTTCTCCCTTCCTTGAAGGAAATAAAAACATATAAAAATTCTAAAACCATTCTAAAACCAAGAACTGGTCTTGGTTTTCACCTTATTTTATGTCATTGTGGGCTATAGAACCGCAGAATCTCAGAATGTTAAGGCTTGGAAGTGACCTCTAGAGATCATCTAGTCCAAACTCCCTGCCAAAGCAGGCTCACCTCGGGCAGGCTGCACAGGAATGCATCCAAACGGGTTTTGAAAGTCTCCAGAGGAGACTCCACAACCTCTTTGGGCAGCCTGCTCCAGTGCTCCATCACCCTCACTATAAAGAAGCTTCTCCTCACTTTGAGACGGAACTTCCTGTGTTCCAGCTTGTACTCATTGCTCCTTAGCCCCATCACTGGGCACCACGAAAAAGGGACCATCATTTCAAAATCATTAGAGAAAATGTAACCTAAAATAAGATTTATATATTCCAAATACATGCACACCCACAACCTTCATTGATTTTCTGGAACCTGTTTCTAAAAAAAACACAAACCAACAAAACAAAACACAAACAAACAAACAAACAAACCCCCAAAAGTAGATTATTGTTTTTGGAAAGAAGCACATCATTGACATAAATAATTTGTTTTAAGTATCAGAATCTGGCTACTCAGTAAATCACCATTCCAGATTTCAAGTGCATTTGAAAAGAAAGAGCAAGCCCTTGCAAGTTATCTTTTGACAGCTCAAGGGGAAAGCTCCCTCCCTTCCTTTCACACCAGCTATTCTTGACTGCTAAATTGTCTTCCTGCTTCCTCCCTCTTAGATTTCATGTTTAAAATGCAGCTAAGATAAACAGGAGTTGTCACACTAACATATGACTCAGTAATATTGCAAAGCTTTGGTGGCTTTGGTTTGTTGGTTTTGTGTGGGGTTTTTGGCTCTGTTTGGATTTGGTTTGGTGTTTTGTTTTGATTTTTTACTAGGACTACTAGTGCTGCCCAGGGTAATTGTGGATTTGCTTTTCAAATATAAGCAGCTGTCTGCAGATGCTTTAATTAGAATTTATTTGCTCATAAGAATCTTTAGAGTCTTACTCTTTAAGTAGATGGCTGTCATAATTTACAGTCAAGCTGTACATGGCTCTCAGATTTAATTTACTTTCCTTATAATGTGAGTTATTTTTAAATGGTCCCAAAACTTTATATATGTATGTGTATATATGTATACATATATAAGAATACATGTGTGTGTGTATGTATACATATATAAAAATGCATGTGTGTGTGTGTGTGTATACATATATATAAATATATGTGTGTATATATATAGGTATGTATGTATATATATGTATGTATATATAGAATCATAGACTCATAGAATGGTAAGGATGGAAGGGACCTCAAAGCTCAGCCAGTTCCAACCCCCTGCCATAGGCAGGGACACCTCCCACTAGTACAGGTCACTCAAGGCCTCCTCCAACCTGGCCTTGAACACCTCCAGGGAGGGAGCAGCCACAACCTCCCTGGGCAACCTCTGCCAGTGTCTCACCACCCTCACTGCAAACAACTTCCTCCTAACATCCACTTTCAATCTCCCCTCTGACACTTCAAACCCATTGCCCCATGTCCTGCCATTACAAGACCTTGTCAACAGTCCCTCCCCAGCCTTCCTGGAGCCCCCTTCAGATCCTAGAAGGTTACTCCAAGGTCTCCTGGGAGCCTTCTCATCTGCAGGCTGCAGAGCCTCAACTCTCTCAGCCTGTCCTCACAGCAGAGCTACTGCAGCCCTCTCAGCATCTTTGTGGCCTCCTCTGGACCTTCTCCAATAAATAGATAGATAGATAGATAGATATAGATAGATAGATATAGATAAAGATGCATGTATGCATGTATGTATATATACATATAAATAAAATGCATGGTACCACAGAGAGTGAGCTGGCAAAGCATGGAAGAAACCCCCCCTCCTGTTTTTATGATCCACGTCCAGAATCTGCAATGTCCTCTCCGAATAAACAGGAACTTGTAAGGCTTTGTGCCAGGCACTCCCAGAGCCCTGGTGAGCTGTGTCTTGTTTGTGCAGAGGATGGGAGGGAGAGCAAACACTCACCAGTGTTACAACTTTGTTTCTGAGCTACTAGGGCACTTTACCACCCAACGCTTCCCATAGGTACCTCTTTCCTCTTTGGAGCAGTAAGCTCCCGGTGCACAGAAAGCAAAAACCGTGGGGTTTGTGTAGGGCTGTGGGGTTCTCCCCACCTCGGTGGTTCTGCAAGTGGTGAAACTTGCCTCAAGGTTTGTCTGCAGATCCCTCATACTTGGTGGAATGAATCACATTCCCTTTAGGACAGGGGGCAGCTTGTCAAACATGGGAGCAGAATGAACTGTATTGTTCCCAAAATAATGCATGCCCCAGTGGTACCCAATAGCCTGTAATGAAGCATACTTAGTGCCGAGCAGTAGCAGCCAAAGGACATACATTAAGGCACCTAAATGCTTCTCAGTAGTGAATGGCACCAAGGCACAAGAAACCCAAGAAACACTGCTGTGGGGTTCCTTGATTTCAGTTCAAGCAGCACTCCTGCCAACACTACAGGAAAAGTGCCTTGCTTTTACAAAACCTTTCCCAAAGTCTTCCCTTCAGAGGGTATGTTCTGTCTTATGGCAAGGGGAATTAACCTTCTGATCCCAGCTGTACCATTCCCCTTTGCTGGCTGTTGCCAGTGATATTTTAAAGCTCGTATAACCTTTCACCATCACAGTGGTGATCAAGGNGTCCTGTGGGCAGTTCTGGAGCCCCCAGCACAGGAAGGACATGGAAGTGTTGGAGTGGGTCCAGAGGAGGCCACCAAGATGCTGAGAGGGCTGCAGCAGCTGTGCTGTGAGGCAGGGAGTTGGAACTGGGTGATCCTTGAGGTCCCTTCCAACCTTACCATTCTATGATTCTATGTTTGAATGTATTTCTTGAAAACTGGCTGACTGTCTAAGCTCGCATTATCATCAGAGCAGGTTTAATTACTACTCTCAGTGGTATGTGGAGAGCTGGGTAGAACTTTTTCAGAAAAGAAATGATCCAATGCATCATTGACTCAATGATTATAACAGTTTTTGACCTGCCTGGGGGGAGCTGAGTTCTTGTATTGGCTGCCATATGGAGGAATGCTTTAGTGGTTAGTCTCATGTGAGAGAGGAGGAACTATTAATTAAGAAAATGTTTCCAACCTGCACAGAGATGCCAGACCTGAGCTTTGCATTCAGGTACTCAATCTGGCACCAGTTAGATGAACTTGAGTATTTCATTCTGAGCAACAGTGGCTTTGGCTTTATTCAGCTCATAACACCATTTTTTTCCCCCATGCTCACTTTATTCCCATTTGTTTGAATTTTAAGTTGTAGGTTTTAATCAGTGAATCTCTATATCTATATATCTATATATCTTTATCTCTATCTATCTATCTATCTGTTAGGTTGTTTACATGAAGCTATGCAGTGCCTCAATCAGCTCTGCAGCGCAGAGGCACTCTTCAGATTGGTTTATTTTTACTGCTAGTCAGGAGGTGTTCTCTGTACACCCTACACTTGCAAAACTATTGCAGAAAGGCAATGCCTGAAGGTGTGGTGAAACTGTAAAAATCTCCAGGTTGTGTCTGTAAGAAACTTCTGCATGAGGAAAGATATTTTTCTGCCATAAAGGACAATTAATAATATCTATAAGAAGTATGACCAACACAGTAGAGGGGTGTGGTTGGTTAGTATTTTGGGGCTTGGTGGTGTTTGTTTTGGTTGTGGTTTGGTTTGGTTGGGGTTTGTTTTGGTGTGGTTATATTTGTTTGTTTGACATGGCTACGCTCCTGTCTCCAAAAGAAAACACACAGGATACAAACTTAAAGCAAGCCACTAATTCAAGATATTCCTTCTAGCAGCTCTTGGTCCAGAAATGCTCTCTCTGGCAGGCAGAAGTCCTTTGGGTGCTCTTTTCTGCCCCAATTTTTTTTTTTTTTTTTAAATTTTAAAATTTGCATTAAAGCAAAAGAGATGAAGTGTAGCACAGGCTCTGAGGTGACAGCCACTTCCTGCTCACTTTGGCAGAAGAGTTGCTCTCAGAGAGAGATTATCTGGGTAAACAACCCATCAGAAGGTGACCCAGAAAGACAGATGCAATGGGATCTGGGCAGGGAGGCTGACAGTCCTGACATTCCTAATGGTGAGACCTGTCCAAAGAGCTGTCAACACCACTCCTGCTAACAGCTAGACTCAGAAACTTTCATGTCAGTGCCATCTTCCACAGAACTACTTGCAGGAGACTCGCTGGGACTTGGCTGTGTGTGCTGTGAGTGCTGCAGTACACTGCATGCAAAGGAGTGAAGAAGGGCTCAAAGCTGCGGCCTGACAGCCTCAGTTAGTGCCCTCTACCAGGATCTCTGTACAGGAAACATCCTGGAACAGCCAAAGCTTTCCGGGGAGCAATCTGAGACAGCTACCTCCTCCTCTATCCTTTCCTGTTTGAACGACTCCACCTGCTTTCTTGACCTGCACCACTGCAGTTGTCACAGTTGGCAATGGTGCCCCAAGGTGGTATAAGGTCACTGTGATGGTTTGGGAGTTACCTGTCCCCACGCTCTATGAAAATCACCCAGACTGGACTCAGCCAGCTGGAAGTGAAGGAATGAAGCTTTGTAGTCACAGCTCAGCACAATGTACAAGCAGATATTTACACAATAGACAGGAATAGTTACAGAGATATACAAGTTACAGGTAATACAGAAACACAACACCCCTCCCAGAAATCAGAGTCCCCAGCAGGGGTTCCCAACCACCCTTCCACCTTCTTCCCACCCCTATACCTTACCCCAGGGTCTGCCTTACGTGCAAGGTGAGTTTGGAGGATGGGCAAGGGGGGTTAGAAGCAGAGTGATGAGTTGGGTTACACAGCAGAGAGCAGAAGACACGGCAGCTCCCAGAGAGAGACTCTGTACCTTATCTCTGTTTGTGTTCCTGTTCTTATCCATCTCAGCAAGCCACTGAGTGCAGACATCTCTGGTGTTTGCTTTTCACAGCCTATTATCTATTTTTTTTTTGACTAAAATATTCCAATGAGCCTCAAACCAGCACACTCACCATCAATCTTCCCACACTGCTTGAACAGACTCTGTCAGTATCTCTTGCATCTGATGAAGTCCAGACTTCAGTGCTGGATTTGCTCTAATTCAGGTAAATACCTCAGCTGAAGCACTTCACTGTGCTCTTTTTGCTCTTTGCTTTTCCGTCCTGCAGCACAAAATGAAACTCTGTGACTTGATCTCTGCCCGAGCCCCCTGGCAGGTGGTGGTGAGACCTTCTACCAGTCTGTTCCTGAACCTTCTCTAAAATGATGCAGACACTTGTCACTTGTGTGTCAGTGCCCTGTCACTGCCATGGTAGGTGTCGAAAGGTGAGGCTGGGACAGACAGATATGGCTGAGGAAGGAGCTCAGGCACTACACCCAAGATGTTCTGTGTCACTTAATTCCCAGCTCATTTCCTAGCAAATATCTAGGTTGAGGCAAGCTGGTGCCACCTGGCCTTCAGGCCAGCCAAAGCAGCAGCCTTTATTGAGCAGTTTAGACATAGCCTCAGGGGCTGTGATAGTGGAGTTAGATCCTTGGTGATCAGTGACACTTTCCAGAGTGAACCCCGTCAAGGCAAGGATTTACAGACCACAGCTTGTTTTCCCAAGTAATTCTTGATCTCAGTAATCTCAGTGGCAGCCAAAAGTTTCTATAAGTCTCTTTCCTAAAACATATTTAAATATTGACCTAGAAACCTGGGAAAAGGAAGCTACTTTGTCAAATGTTTCTGCAGAGGTATGTGGTGAGTCAAAGAAAGGAATAGGTTAAGTTAGAACTCTTTTGCAGAAAGAAGGGAAGGAGGGAAGGAGGAATGGAAACAAAGCAGCAGGAACACTGCACAGCTCCTTCCCTGAGGCACACATCTACTAGTTTGAGTTTGCTTTCAAACAAGAGATTTGGAGCTCTGGTTCTTTGCTTCTTGCTTTTGATTACATCTCACTCACAGCTGGAGCACCCTGGTGCCAAGACCAGGGCTCTGTTGTGGCTCCCAGTTTGGAACCAGTCACAGGATCCCAGAATGTTATGAAGTGGAAGGAACTTTTTATGATGGTCTGGGAGTTCCCTGCCCTCCACACACAATGAAAATCACCCAGACTAGACTCAGCCAGCTGGAAGTTAAGGAATGAAGCTTTGTATTCACAGCTTAGCACAGTGTACAAGCAGATATATACACAATAGACATGAATTGTTAAAGACATATACAGTTAAAGGTGATACAGAAACACAATCCCCCTCCCAGAAATCAGAGTCCCCAGGAGGGGCTCCCCACCACCCTTCCACCTTCTTCCCACCCCTCTAGCTTATCCCAGGGTCTGCCTTACATGCAAGGTGAGTTTGGAGGCTGGGCAAGGGGGATTAGAAGCAGAGTGGTGAGTTGGGTTACACAGCAGAAGCCCGGCAGACACAGCAACTCCAACAGAGAGAGACTCTCTGTGTTATCCATGTTTGTGTGCTTGTTTTTATCCATCTCAGCAAGCCTATGAGTGCAGCAGACATCTCCAGTGTTTGCTTTTCACAGCCTAGAATCTATTTTTTCTCATTAAAATATTCCAACTCGCCTCAAACCAGGACAATCGGCACAGAGACACTTTAGAGACTCAATGGAGCAAGAAGGTGACCTTGGAGAAGAGTAAGAGGAACCACTGTGGCCATGTCTGCCACTGTGGTGATTGGTCTGGTCCGTAGTGTCATTGGCTGCAACTGCACACACATTGCCATGCCGGAACCTGCTCCCTAAGAACTTCTGTTTGAAGCCCTCCTGATTGAGCTGGCAGCCTACTTCCAAGGATTCCCTCGCTTCTTCAAGACAAGAGAAGGTCTAGAGGGCTCTTCACTAGAGTTGCAGTCACATAGTATTTTTGTTTGTAGGAGGTTTAGATAAATGCACAGCACAAAACGAACCTGAACATGTTCATTGAGCACATTCATTGATTCATTCCTCCAGCTTCTGTCCTTTTCCCTCTGTGCTCAGAAGGGTTAATTAGTGTAAGGAAGCTTCCATGTGTTCAGAGCTCTCTTAGAGGCTTACTTTCTGTTCTCAGCCTCCTGAGCAAAACACTTAAACTATTGATGCCTGAGCAACATGTATAGCATTTGCTTCCAGGCATTTGTAGTCATCCTATCAAATAATCTGGTTATCATGTGCTGAGGTTAGTGACCATTGTCGACTGGTCTCTGATGTGCCTTTCACTGCCAAGTCTCCCTTGAAATACCAAAGGTGTTATTAAGGGGAAATGTTAAGTGGCTGGTTTTCATAATGCTAAGGACCTGTGATTTAGCTGCCTTATCTGCTCTGAGAACCACCAATAATGACTATCTCAAAGCAAAAGAAATGCTCAAGGTGGATGACTCTTACCTTCTCTCCTGAAACTGGTGGTACTGGTATTTGTCTGTTGATGCCTATCTCATGTGAAATAACTGCTCCAGAGCCCATCTGAGCTGTGCAGGGCTGAGTCTAGCCACAGCAGAGATGGGAAACATGGGAAATTAAGGGAATGTTATCCATTGCCGTATGATTAGAGTGCAGGCAGCAGACACTTCTAACTGGCCTCTGTGCTTCCTCCATCTGCTTTGTTTGCCAATCGCTGATCTCCATCACGTGCATACATGGGCTGCCAAGTGGAGGCATTGTTCCATGACCACCAGGTCGTATTACACATGGCTGCATTGATACTTCCATGGAACTCTGACATCACCTTCAGCCAGCAGTGACAACGTTCTAATTCTCCCTGTCTACCAGAATAAACGTCTACGAGTGGCAGCTTGCATTCAGTTGTTCTATCCTGCAATGTGATTGTAGTAAACCTCTTCAAAGCTGCTGCTAGATCATGACTAAAGGCTCACTAGCACTAACCTGTCCATGCCCACACATCACAAAATGCTGCTTCTTAGTAAACTTAGTCCATAGATAAAAAAAAAATCACAAAAAACCAAAACAAAACCCCAAGCATTTCTTTTCTTGGCCAGTCTAAGCAAATCTAAGCCTCTGTTGCTCCAGGGGAACATTTCTTTTCTGTGCCACCAATAGGGGCTCTTTTGCTTGCCTTGGCTCCTTCTTCTGGCATGGACAGCACAGCTCAGAAGTTTCCTCAATGTCTCTGTTCAGCTGAGCCAATGTAAAGCATTTCTGCTTAGACTTTTCAATCCCTAAATGACCTGTGTGGTCTTTTTTATAAAAGCAAGGGCGCAAAATGATCTTTTTTTTTTTTCTTTAATCCTGAAATTAAATTTCTGTCTGTGTCTGAAAGTTGGTTTTCGGTTGTTTTTTTTTTTGTTGTAGGGTTTTTGTTTGTTTGTTTGTTTTGTGGGTTTTTCCTAAAAAAAAAAAAAAAAAAAGTCTTATTCTTAGCTAGTGCTAATTTATATA
>WBNM01030670.1:13527-44210 GCA_013399055.1 Ramphastos sulfuratus
TAAATTTTTTTTTTTTAGTTGATTATCTGTAGAGCATTCAAACTGCCTAGAAACCACTAGGGCTATGTCTAGATGACCAGGGCTAGAAGTGCATCTAGATGACAGACACACAGCTTTCTCAGCTCATATTGAAATGAATTCTGAGAACAAGGGCTGAGCAGAAGTTATTGTGCTTAAACACACTGTGATTCTGACATCTGGGAGTACATCACTGCCCTTACAGGTGGCAGAGCTTAGATTTGTTCCTTCCTTGGTCATATAGGTCTTAAGACCTACAAAAGATGCAGCAGACCTGAGCCAGCCAAGAAGCTGACAGAGCCACTGCAGCAGCTGTGAGAGCTTGAAGCACTAAGCCAGTGATGACTTTAAAAACTTATTTTCACTCTTAACCCTGTGTAGTTTCTTCTCCAGACTGATTTGCCATTTGCTCTCACAAATTCACCCCTGTCCTTTAGTTTCCCACCTACCTGATTTCTCTCAGAAATCATCCGAAAAGATTTAAGCAGCACAAGGAGCCAGTAACCAGAATGCTGACAGCTAACAGCCTCTCCTTCCACATTGTTTGCTTTCTGTGTTCTGTGCTTCTGAGGTTTTCTCTGACTGTGTATTTATACAACTGACCTAAATTCCATGTTTCTTAATGGTTCTTATGGCAGAGTCTGAGCTTCTAATATTAGGTCTGCAGAGCATATGCACACCAAATGTGTGGATACCAACATCAAACTCCGAGGGAGAAAGCATGGCATCCATCAGAGGGTGTGATGGCAAAAGGAAAGCAGCACTTTGCCGTGTGCTGGGCACCAAAAAGTTGTTTCTCTGATGCATGTTCTTATGTCTGGAGGCACCCGATTGCTCTCAGGACTGCCGCTGATGCATCTCCTGTTCGAATGCAAATGTACTTGAGAACAGCGTGCAGAACGGCACTTCATGCTTAAGTTTACGCCTTTGAAAATTATCCCAGGGCATGAATTGTCGTTAGAAGATTGTGATCTCCTGCTACATGTATTATTTTTAACCATGTGTGTTGTGTAGCAAGCGATTGGCGACAAGGAAGAGCACTGCCTTATAGAAACAAGTAGGAGGAGAGGGCTGCAGCACCTCTCCTGCAAGGACAGGCTGAGGGAGCTGGGAGTGTTCAGCCTGTAGGAGAGAAGGTTTTGGGAAACGCTGCTGTGGCCTTTCGGTACTGAAATGGAGCCTACAGGAAAGATGGGGACAAACACTTTAGCAAGGTCTGTCGTGCTAGGACAAGGAGTTTTAAGATGAGAGTAGATTTAGACCAGAGTAAATGTTTTACAGTGATGGTGGTCAGATACCAGAACAGGTTCCCAGAGAGATGGCAGGTCCTCCATTTCCTTGGAGGTCTGGAAACATTCATGGTCAGGCTGGAGAGGACTCTGAGCAACCTGATCTACTTAAAGATGTCCCAGCTCATGGCAGGGACATTGCACTATATGACCTTTAAAAGTCCCTTCAAACCCAAACCATTCTATGATTCTGTAAAGAGCAATTTGAGATTCAGTTAATGCTGTCTGCTGCATATGTTCTCTCTATGATGCATGCCATGATGATGGAGAGAAATAATATATGGTCAGCCTTTGAAGAACTGCCAGGCTTTAGGTGGTATCATCCCAGCCTCTAGCAATGATTTCACTGATCTCCACACTGGTGCTTTAAGCTAGCTGATTCTTTTGCTGCTGCAGTTGAGTATGAAGACATTCTGCCATAGATAGAATCACTGGATCAAAGAGTACTTGATGTTGGAAGAGCCTTCTTGATGTCTTTTGGTATAACTCTCTTCTTGAAGCAGGGTCAGCTTGTCAGTTTGTCCAGAGACAGGCACACAGTGTCTTGTCTGGACTCGCTCCGTAATTAATCCATTGCTGCGGCTGCCGACGCTGTTAGTGGCAAAGTTCTGCCTTTGGGAAGAGTATTTCAGATTCACAGCCCACAGTGCTGCAACAAAGGTGTGTAGCACAGGGTGAGCAGACCCTGGCAAGATGGACTCCTCTCATCTCACATGCATTTTTGACTGGCATGTTACCCTCTGGAGGCAGCCACAATCCTTGCTGAGCAGCAGGTTTTGGTGAGACATATTTGTGGAGAGCTCATTCCTGCCCTGTAACTGCAACATGCCTTCATCAGTGCCTGTCTGCCACCATGGACAAGAAGTGGCCCTGGGAAGCTGTCCACCCCAGGCCAGTTTAGACAGAGAAAGTTTCCTGCAAGGTAACTCAGAGGAAAAGTAAACAAGAACCTGGAGTGCATTAAGAGGAGTGTGGCCAGCAGATGGAGGGAGGATCTCCTCCCACTCCACTCTGCCCTGATGAGACCTCACCAGGAATATTGTGTTCAGTTTGGGGCTCCCCAGTTCAGGAGGGACAGGGATCTACTCAAAAGAGTCCAAGGGAGGGCTACAAAGATGCCAAAGGGACTGGAGCACCTGCCCTGTGAGGAGAGGCTGAGGGACCTGGGGCTGTTTGGTCTGGTGAAGAGCAGACTTCAAGGGAATCTGATCGATGGTTATAAATCTCTGAGGGCTGGGGGTCAGAAGGGAAGGGACAAACTCTTCTCAGTTGTGCCCTGTGATAGGACAAGGGGCAATGGGTATGAACTACAGCACAGGAAGTTCCACCTCCACATGAGGAAAAACTTCTTTACTGTAAGGGAGACAGAGCCCTGGCACAGGCTGCCCAGAGAGGTTGTGGCGTCTCCTTCTCTGGAGACTTTCCAGCCCTGTCTGGATTCATTCTTGTGTGACCTGTGACATATGGTCCTGCTCTGGCAGGGGTCTTGGATGATCTATGGGAGTCCCTTCCAACCCCTATGGTCCTGTGCACCTTCTGCCAGTTGTCTGTGCCTATGCATTGCTATGCTCTTGGCCTCTCTGCAGCAGGAAGTGCATTTTCCTGTGGTGCATGTAAGACATCTAAGGGAGGCTTTCCCCCAGATTTCCCATTGCTAGGACCTACAACTCTGTGGACTGGTAGAGACCTCACTCCTTGATCCTATAGAGAACGGTTTATGAACGAGGAGATTCGTGAGTACCATGACCATGTGCCTCTCCACTTGCTCCCAGATGGTTGCCATCATCTGAAGGCTACTCCTGTGGGAGGTTGCACAGCTGGGCCCTGGGGTGTCTGAAGATGCCAAGACACTAACCTATCTCTTGGATTCCAGCCCCTCTGTGTAGGGCTGTGTCTGAGCTCATGGTGCTGTGGGCATTCTGGTTAGCTACTGTTCCATGTGAGTTGATGTTTGAAACTACTGAAACTTCCCTCAAATTCTAGCTTCTTTCTTTGGCCTTGGATGATGTTTTCTGAGCCCGAAGAGAGGAAAAGAGGAGCCTTCATCTCCTCCTGGCTCCAGCTGGCAGCTCATCACATGCTGTCTATCAGCGTTCTGTTCGGCAGTGAACCAGAAGGCTGCCTCACGATCCAACACGGGAATGTTTTGAAGCTTGTTGCCAAGGCTAAGTCATCTGATCTATGGCACGAGAAGCAGAAGGAGCAGGCAAAGCCACGAAGCCTGCAGGCTGAAGCAGTCAGATCTGCCAGGATTGGTTGTTGTGTTTTACACGGGAACAAAACCTTGGCATGCTCCTCTTCTCCAGTTCATGCTTGCACATTTCTTTTTCCACAAGGGAGATGTTTAGGCTCCTACCACCCCAGCATGACTCCACAGTGGGAGCTTTGGTGATGCATGACATGCATGTAGCCAGGAAGACCAAAGGACTGAGACCTGATGTGAAACATGGGAGGTAGCAATGTGACAGTCTAAATACAGAGCTAAGTGGGATTGCACGATGGCCGCAGCTCTTCTGTACTCAGTGTTCTTCTAGCAAGCACGGAAAGCACAGACCCTGCCCCAAAATTGTGAAAAGTAGAAGTAGAGTTATGACACAATATTATCCAGCATTACAAATATGCCAGCCACATCCCTCACCATGTAGGAGGCAGAGGAATCTCCTGGTGTTGGGTCCACAGAGCAGCACACAGAGAGAATCCTGTGTGAGGCACTCATGTACAGACTCTGGTTTTGGAACAAAAGGAACCATTTCAAGCTTCTAACTCTGCAGAAGCACTGGTGAATACAGTGGAAAAACAAACAAAAACCCCAAACCCAAGAACCTGAACTTGTCTTCAGGCTCATGATCTATCCTGGCAGAAAGAAAATTACTTCAAATGAAAACATAATAATGAAAACATGCCAGTGATAGATACAAGACAGAGAAACAGAGGATAAAGCTGTGAAAGACCAGGGGAAACAAAAAAGAAAAGTTTGTACTTCTGTCTAAAAAAATAATATTAACAAATATTTAAAAGGATTTGAAGGAGACAGGGAAATACTTTTCTGACTTTAAGTAGTTAACTTCAACGTTTACTGAATATTAGTCCAGGATACTCAAGCTCCCTTTTATGAGAGCCATTAATAAAGTGAATTTCTGTTAAAATCAGCATCTAATACCAAAAGAGTTAACTTATCTGCTTAAACCAACAAATAAATCATCCTACAAGAAGCTCTTCCAACTGCTGTGTTTTTGGAGTGACTCCCAGCAGCATTAATAGCATTAATGAGTTCTTTCAATTTGGGCCTTTTGGAAGGGCTCCCAATAGAGTTAATGGCACAAAGCTCTTTCACCCAGTGTCTTTTGGAATGCCTGCCTTTAATGTTAATGTCATCCCCTCCACTCATTCATCATTCTGGTGACTATAACCTCTCAGTAATTGCACACTCATTTCCCTGTATATTGAACTACCTTTCCCTGTAATAAAGTAACATTTGAGGTAATTAAACAACACTTTGACTGGATGCGGTACTAATTTGTGCAGTGCCCACAGCCAAGCACAGAGAACTGAATTAGTGAAGCAGAAATGTCATTAAAATGGCAATATTGAGGGTTTCAGGAGAGGTGTTGTGCTTTAATGAGAGCTGACCACAGGTGAACTCAGGTGTGGGGAAGCCCTGCAAAGAATACCTGTTTCAGCATTCACTCACGAGTGGTGTCAAGCTAAATGGTGTGACTGGTCTGAGCTCTTACTCTGGCTACTTGGAGAAGAGTTATAAAAAGATGTGCTGCTTTGAGGCTAATTGGAATATTTTAATGAAAAGAAATAGATTCTAGGCTGTGAAAAGCAAACACTGGAGATGTCTGCACTCATAGGCTTGCTGAGATGGATAAAAACAAGGACACAAACACAGATAACACAGAGAGTCTCTCTCTGGAAGCTGCTNCATTGCCCCTAGTCCTGTCATTGCAAAATCTTATAAATAGTCCCTCCCCAGCCTTCCTGCAGCCCCCTTCAGATATTGGAAGGCTACTCTAAGGTCTCCTGGAAGCCTTCTCTTCTGCAGGCTGCAGAGCCCCAACTCTCTCAGCCTGTCCTCACAGCACAGCTGCTGCAGCCCTCTCAGCATCTTGGTGGCCTCCTCTGGACCCACTCCAACACTTCCATGTCCTTCCTGTGCTGGGGGCTCCAGAACTGCACACAGTACTCCAGGTGGGGTCTGATGAGAGCAGAGCAAAGGGGCAGAATCCCCTCCCTTGCCCTGCTGCCCACACTGCTCTTGCTGCAGCCCAGCACACAGTTGCTGTCTGGGCTGCATGCGCACACTGCAGCCTCATGTTGAGCTTTGCATCAACCCAGAATCAACCTGAATTGGAATGAATAAACACTTAGAGGTGGGACTTAACTGTGAATGGAGGTCTTGTGCTGTATTCATATGACACATTAACCTCCTTCTTTTACCTTTTCCCTGAGTCTTTAATACTCTGGGATCCTGTGGTTGCAAGGAAAGGGAGGAGCAAAAACTTCTCACTTCTCTAGGATGTCTGCATAAAATGTAAGAGAGGATGCATGCACAGTGCTGGGACTGCTGGAGAGAAAAATGGCATGGCCCCAAAGGTTTGGTTGGTTTGTACATCCAAAAGGAAGAGGATTCTGAGCAACACATCTTACCCAGCTTACAAGTAAGTGAGTTATCCAGCTCAGAATTCAGTGACTCATATATCAGGCAAACACCAGGAGGAAGGAAAAAGAATACACAAACAATAAGAGAATTATTCCACAGAACTTCAATGGTACTGTAGGAAAAAATCTCTCTTCTTGGCATTCATGGAACTGCCAACCTTCCTGTGGTGAAGATAAGTTCAGTCTCATCTTGGACGGTCAAATCTAAAACACTAAAATGTTAAGTGGTGTAGTAATGTAAGAGGATCACAGCTCATTGAAGGACAGATGCTCTGGAACATCTCCTGTATACCTACACCTAATAAATAGTCTATCCTTAGAACATGCCAGCTGTCGAACACCAAATCCCAGACCCTTACCTGCTTTTGTCATGTAGCAGTTCATGACCTCAAACTTCAGAGCAGCTGACTGCCAGACTCCTCTTCTTCATGATCTCTGTTTGACAGAACTCAGATTTGATGGTGTGGTAGTTAGTTGGTTGTCTGGGCTCAACTCAGTGCTGTAGACTTCCACAAAAAGACACTTCATTAGGAGGGGTTGGATTGTTTAGGAACATGGAAGGGACATGCTGGGTTTTAACCTTGGGGTCATTGGTTTTAGCTTGGTCCAGCCTGACAAGAGACCAAAAGCATTAAATCTGTAAATCTCATGCAGCTCTTCCAAACAAGTATTTCCTAAAGCATAAGAAGGAGGTCATTGCTGCTGTTTTTCTTGCTTTCCCTTCTGAGTTCAGACTTGAACACTTTGCCTGGTATGATGAGCTGCTTCTACTTTTAATGAGTTGGTGT
Source organism: Ramphastos sulfuratus (assembly GCA_013399055.1). Classification (NCBI taxonomy): domain Eukaryota; kingdom Metazoa; phylum Chordata; class Aves; order Piciformes; family Ramphastidae; genus Ramphastos; species Ramphastos sulfuratus. The sequence goes on from WBNM01030670.1 coordinate 20,288, forward strand.
TGGTTTTTGTTGGTTTGTTTTTTGTTTTTTGTTTTTTTTTTTCCTGTAGAAAGAATGTTTCTGCTTCTCACAGATACTGTATAGGAGAAGAGTACTTCATGCACACAATTGACTTCACCTCAAGGGAGGTGATTCTGCCCCTTTGCTCTGCTCTCCTCAGACCCCACCTGCAGTCCTGTGTCCAGTTCTGGAGCCTCNTATTGCCCTGGAGTCAGTCAGATACCGTTCATTGTGAGTAGCCTTTTGCCCAGCCCATATTTGTCCAGCCCATTTATTCCACACAGATTCAGGCACCTACTCAAATTACCTAATTTAGAGGTGGGTTTCTCTAGACTCTGTTGTCCATCTGCTCTGCAGTAACAGGACATTTATGCAATCTTGATTAATGCATTTTGAGAATGGGTAGAATTTGGGATCATCCTTAATTCCTAAAAGCGCTTTCGGTGTCAAACTAAAATGTTTGCGCTGGGATCTGAGATGAATTCTGCTGGATTTAGGTTGATTTTTGATGCCAAGATTCAAAAGGTAGGTTAAGGATTTGTACAATGCATAGCTAACAGCCCTTGCAAACACCTGCTTCCATCAGACCAGCAGTGTAGAGTTTGTGAACATGGGCAATACACGTATCCCACGTATCCTCAGACCTTTACCACTCTGGACCTGTGGGAACCAGAAATTTTAATCAGGGATGATTTACAGTTATCAGAGTGGTTGTCACACATGGAAAGCACTAATTTAACTTGAAAATACACAAAGAAGAATGTGGCAGTGCTGCCTAAAAACATTTTGAGGCTGAAGATATCCCAGAGCTTGGGTCTTCTGTTCCTGGCACTAGGGCCAGCTTCTTGTGTGTCAGGAAGCTTCCTCCTCTCTGTGCATTTCTGGGACACCAGTACAAGGATGGATCAATACTGTGGGTTTCTTGTTAACTGCATTTTAATTTCTCAGGGTCTCAGGTTGCCTGAGATCCCTGTATAGCAAATGATACCACAGAGGTAACTGTCTTCATCTCTCTGGTTGTTCTGGATGTTTCACTTTCTGCCTGTATTGCACTAAGAATGTTGCTTTTTACTAGCAGCAGGGCACTGTTCACCTGAAGGTTTGTCATGGTGTTGTGGAAGGCCATAATAAGCCACACTAGGCCTAACCATGTCCTTGCTTGCCAAGACATGCTTTTTCTGCTCTCCCTCCCACTGCTGATGGGAGAAGCACCCTGGGAAAGGAAGACAAAGGCCCCTGGTGCCTGTCAGTCCGAACTTGTTTACTGTTTACACAGTACCTGTACTGTGCTTATACACTCATTTGTGTTCTGTCCTAACAGGTAAAAGCAAGCCCTGGCTTTACCTAGGATGGTTAAGCTTGGCAAAGTGCTGTTCTGATTGGCCAATCTGCCTCCAAAGCCCCATTAGACTTGGGCTGTACTGATAGAAGAGGTGAGCAGGTAACACAAGGTGCTGCTGCCACTGCTTTTGCACTGATGCACTCCCTGCCTCTGGCAGTGCCTGCGCCTCACTGCCGCTGTGTCCTGCCATGCTCTGCTAAGCCATAAGCTACCCCTGCCACAGTAACGAGCCCAGACACTTTGAGCTTGTCCTCATGCAAACTGCTCCGTGTGCGCCAGCAACAGGCCTCGGGTGCCTCCCCTGAGAGCCTCTCTTAGCCTGCGTGGCACCCTGCAAGCCTGCAGGGCACCCTGCCTGCCCCTGTGCCAGCCTGCTGCCGAGTCGGGACCTGGTCAGAGGTCGTCTGCTCTTCTGCCGGCACCCTGTTAGGAGCCTGGGGAAGCCTCATCGGCTGAGAAGGCACTGACAGACCTCCCTGCAAGAGTTCAGGTGCTGTCTGGGCCTGTAGTCAGCCCCGGGGAACCCGGAGATAATATTTGTGAGTAAATACTCCAAAGCCTCTTTAGCAAACCTGTAGCAGGATTCTGTAAGCTCCAAAGGCAATCTGAGTGCCTTCTGCCATTAAGCAGCAAGCAGCTGCCCAGCCCTCCTAGCGGGCAAGTGGTGTGAGGAGCTGCAGGAACCTTCCCTCCTGCTCAGCAAAGCTCAATGCTTGTCATTGCTGCTTATCTCTCATGGGTTCTAGCTTCTGCTACGCCTCTGTGAAACGTTCTTGTGACTCTTGCAAAGATCCTAAACGTTATTAGAAGTCACTGGGCGGGTAGCGAGGGTCCTGAATGCCAACATTAATGAACAACATTGATCTGGGAAACTCCCATCTTGCCTGCCATTAACTACCCTCCGTAACGCCTGGTTACTGCTGTTTGCTGTGCAAACTCCTCCTTTCTGAAACAAGTATGTTACACAGGTCCCACTTGTGATGGTTTGGGAGTTACCTGCCCCCCACACTGTGAAAAAACATCACCCAGGCTAGACTCAGCCAGCTGAAGCTCCATTTACAGCTTAGCACAACCTACAAGCAGATATATACACTATATTACAACATATATACAGCTATTGACAGGTTAAAAGTAATACGGAAGCACAATTCCCCTCCCAGCAATCAAAGGCCCCAGGAGGGGCTCCCAACCACTCTTCCACCTTCTTCCCACCCCTCTACCTTACCCCAGGGTCTGCCTTACGTGCAAGATGAGTTTGGAAGATGGGCAAGGGGGTTAGAAGCAGAGTCATGAGTTGGATTACACAGCAGAAGCCAGCAGGACAAAACCAGCTAGAGAGACCAAGACTCTCTCTGTCTTATCTATTTTTGTGTTCTTGTTCTTATCCATCTCAGCAAGCCTATGAGCGAAGCAGACATCTCCAGTGTTTGCTTTTCACAGCCTAGCATCTAATTCTTTTTCATTAAAATATTCCAATTAGCCTCAAACCAGCACACTATCTTAGCAAATCTCTTCTCCCTGCTGCTGAACACCAGCTAGCCTTCCTCCATCACAACTCACTACTGATTTTGTAAGGGTCCTATGCAACTTTGAACCTGTTTTCCCTAGCTGACGCACAAAATACCAGCACCCAGTGACACCAGCTACTCAGACCGCTAATCCAAGTAACATACTTGAGGAAGAGGCTGTCACCAGTACCAAGGTTTTCAGTCCCATTTGTTTTCACTATTGATAGGCAGTGTAGGCGTGGTGCTGATGTCAGTCGATGCTGATCTCTCTTAGTTCAATTTGTATCTCTAGAGTGCTCAGTATCTCTGAAGCAGCTGTGTTCGTGCTACTGCTTTCCTAAGACCATGTTGTGCTGGCTCAAGTATAATTGGAATATTTTAATGAAAAAAATTGTAGGCTGTGAAAAGCAAAGAGTGGAGATGTCTGCTTCACTCATAGGCTTGCTGAGATGGATAAAAACAAGGACACAAACATAGGTAACAAAGAGAATCTCTCTCTGGGAGCTGCTGTGTCTGCTGGACTTCTGCTGTTAACCCAACTCATCACTCTGCTTCTAACCCCCCTTGCTCATCCTCCAAACTCACCTTGCACATAAGGCAGACCCTGGGGTAAGGCAGAGGGGTGGGAAGAAGGTGGAAGGGTGGTTGGGAGCCCCTCCTGGGGACTGATTTCTGGGAGGGGAATTGTGTTTCTGGATTACCTTTGACTTGTATATTTCTGTATATAGCTGTAAATATTTGTAATACATTGTAAATATCTGCTTGTATGTTGTGCTAAGCTGTGAATGCAAAGCTTCAGTCCCTAACTTCCAGCTGGCTAAGTCTAGTCTGAGTGATTTTCATAGAGTGGGGGGGCAGGGAACTCCCAAACCATCACACCAATGCAAGAAACACAGGGAACGAAGAGAATGAACAAGAAATCTGAGTGTGGGAAAAGGGCTACAGTCTCATCACAATTACAGAGGCATGGTGGGATAGCACCCATGGGTAGCACTCATGGACAGAACCCATTGATAGCACCCATGGATAGCACCCATGGACAGAACCCATTGATAGCACCCATGGGTAGCACTCATGGGCAGAACCCATTGATAGCACCCATGGATAGCACCCGTGGATAGAACCCCCGGACAGCACCCATGGATAGCATATCTCTGTATATTTCTGTAACCATTCATGTCTATTGTGTAAATCTCTGCTTGTACACTGTGCTATGCTGTGAATACAAAGCTTCATTCCTTCACTTCCAGCTGGCTGAGCCTAGTCTGGGGGATTTCATTGTGTGGGGGGACAGGGAACTCCCAAACCATCACATATGTGGACGCAGTAGCTTTACACTCCACAAAAATGCCTCCTCTTGTCATTTTAGGGGAGGCAGAATGAAGAGGAGAATATGTCCCTTAGTGTTGGAGGAGTCAAGTGAATAGGGTATGTATCACTTGCATCTGCAGCCAACAATAGGGTGCTGTTGGTGTCACTGGAGTCTGTGGTATTTTCAGAGGTCTGAAAATGGCATTTTACTTTCAGCAGCAGCAGTATATCGTTTTAATGGCTTGTGCTTTCCCACATAGTAAATATTGCTGATACAAGGAGGATACAATCAGCTTCTTGTGGCATTTGCAACTGTTCATAGCTGAGCTTTCAAATACATTCACTTGTGAGCTTCCCAGCACTGGTGGTGCACTGCTGGCATTGTGTGCAGCTGTGGAAATCGGGTGGGTTTGAGCTGGGCATGGGAGAATGGCCTTAGAAACCTTGTCTGTGTAGCAGCCTTAGCATACTTTATAACCTAGGCAAAGCACTGCTTTAGGCAGCTATAACCTGTGTCTACACCTGTCATAGCCACTGGAGCTATATTTGAGACCTCAATCGGAGTACTGCACAGACAGTGATTACAAATAGCACAACTCCTGCATGCCAAAGCAGTCAACTTCATATTGATCAGAGGGCTGCAGCAGCTCTGCTCTGAGGACAGGCTGAGAGAGTTGGGGCTCTGCAGCCTGCAGAAGAGAAGGCTTCCAGGAGACCTTGGAGTAGCCATCCAGGATCCGAAGGGGGCTCCAGGAAGCTGGGGAGGGACTACTGACAAGGTCTTGCAATGGCAGGACAAGGAGCAATGGGTTTGAAGTGGCAGAGGGGAGATTGAAACTGGATGTGTGCAGTGAGGGTGGTGAGACACTGGCACAGGTTGCCCAGGGAGGTTGTGGAGGACAGAATCACCCAATGTGATCTTTGATCTTTGATCACATTGAGTGATTCTGTGCTCCACAACCTCCCTGGAGGTGTTCAAGGCCAGGTTGGATGAGGCCTTGAGTGACCTGTACTAGTGGGAGGTGTCCCTGCCTATGGCAGGAGGTTGGAACTAGATGACCCTTGAGGTCACTTCCAACCTTCCCATTCTATGATTCTATGATTCTATATCTGTATAGGTGGCATAGCAAGTTGTTCAGACTAAGTGTTGTTGACACTTGAGGTGATCTCATATGGATAATGTTTTAAATAGTCCTTTTGTAACCAAGCCTTGATCCCCTCTGTCCTCACATAGAGATACAGTGTTGAGCATGCAACAGGTAAGCCACTGCCAAATTCCATTTTTCAGCTGGAACTGGCTGGCAATGCTCACCTCTCAGAACCGTTAGCAGTAGCTCTCGGTCATAAAATAGTCTCTGTATACATGTAAGGATGTAGGAATGGTTCAGAGTCTCTCCAGCACAGTACCCTGTCCCAGCAGTGTCTGTATGCAGGACATGGAGGGAAGGAAAAAAACAAGGCAAGTCATTGTCTGTCCCTAATATCCTTTCTACAACAAAGGCATCAAAGCTGTATACAGCATTTATTCAAGACATTACTGAACCATGGATTTAAACAACATATTTTCTGTCCTGTTTGGTATTCCTTTGCTAATGTTTCCTAATATTCCACTGAATGTTTGATCATCAAAATGGTTCTTTCATAGCTCTATCAAGCCTAACCTCAAGATCTTTTCCCAGAATACATCAGCTCATTTTATATATAATCAACTTTTCACATGTGAGACCAGATTTTTTTTTTTTTTCAAAATGGTTTCCCCCAAGTCTTGCACCTGAGTTGAGGTAATCCCAAGAACTAACATAGCGTGGGCAGTGCCTGGCTGGAGAGCAGCCCTAAGGAGAGGAACTTGGGGGTGTTGCTGGACAAGAAGTTCAACATGAGCCAGCAGTGTGCACTTGCAGCCCAGAGAGCAACCACAGCCTGGGCTGCAGCAGGAGCAGTGTGGCCAGCAGGGCCAGGGAGGTGATTCTGCCCCTCTGCTCTGCTCTGCTGAGACCCCACCTGGAGTCCAGTTCTGGAGCCCCTGGGACAAGAGGGATGTGGAGATGCTGGAGCATGTACAGAGAAGGAGGATGCTCAGAGGGCTGGAGCTGCTCTCCAATGAAGTCAGGCTGAGAGTTGGGGCTGTTCAGTCTGGAGAAGAGAAGGCTTCGAGGAGACCTTCTTGTGGCCTTCCAATATCTGAGGGGGACCTACAGGAAAGCTGGGGAGGGACTTTTTAGCATGTCAGGTAGTGATAGGACTGGGGGGAATAGAGCAAAACTAGAGGTGGGAAGATTCGGGTTGGATGTTAGGAAGAAGTTCTTCACCATGAGGGTGGTGAGACACTGAAACAGGTTGCTCAGGAAGGTGGTGGAAGCCTCATGACTGGAGGTGTTTAAGGTCAGGCTGGATGTGGCTCTGAGCAATGTAATCTAGAGTAGGGCATCCCTGCCCACGGCAGGGGGGTTGGAACTGGATGATCCTGAGGTCCCTTCCAACTCTGGCTGATTCTATGATCCTATGACTTCACATTTGCTTGCATTGGAGTCCACCTGCTGTGCTACTGCTTAGCTGTTTCAGGTGTTTCTGTGGTTCTTTACACTTTGCTTATGCTGTTTCAGTGACTTTGTGTAAGCCACAGGCTCCACCACTGTGGCATTGGCTGTCTCTGCCAGGCTGCTTGCAAACGTCTCCAACTGCACATGCATGACCCAACTCTGCTGGCTCCCAGACTGTCAAACTACTTCAACTGAAGAGGTTACTCAAACTATTAGATATCTGGAAGAACTTCTCTGTAGAGAAAGAGCTTCCCTTAACTACTTGTTGCCTGTGAACTAGACCAGCAGACCTGTACCACTCTTGATATAGATTCCCTCTATACCTATGTGCTTTTGTTGTGGTTTTTTGTTTTGTTTTTTAATCATAGGTAGACACTACAGATTTCTTTTTTCAATGTTGAAATTCTCTTTTGAGAGTTGCTTGCTCTCCCACTTCAGCATTTTTTAAAGCCACAGTAGCTCTTTAGTCGGAGGCAGGGGCAGGGGTGGGTATGGCTCATTGTAGACACCTGGCGCACGGCTGTGATGATTCCGGAGCACAGCACTACAGTGGTGAGTGGGATCGAGTGACAGAAGGTTTGTTTATTTATTTGCTTACTTATTTTTCAAATTAAACCTGTAACCAGCACTCTGGGAAAAGGATAGGCTAGGGACTACTTCGTAGATAAGCTGTGGTTCAGCAATGTGAACTATACAGCCAGCTTTCAGACGTGCTGTAATCTCTTACACTGAGAGCTCCTGCATTGTACGAGGTCTCAGAGGCTTTCACCAGCACAATGTGTGCCAGCGGCTGCCATGGTGTGAACTCCCCCCTTTAGGGATGTGTCTTTTTACCCAATCCTGAACCATCAGGAATTTTCACTGGGCTGCTGCGGGGAGGTCTGCGATTTCCTGTCCTGAGCAGCAGCGCTGGAGGGTTGCCTACAATTCATACTGGACGTGGTCCCAAACTCATCACAAGTATCGCCTGAATTGGAAAAAGGGGCAAGTCACGACGGGTGCTTGGACCCTGCCAAGGGCAGAGCTGGGGAGCTGAAGCTGAGCCGCTGTTGAGTCAGCCTGGCCGCAGCAATCCTGCGTTACTCCATCTGACAGCCGCATCGCAGACACCAGATCGCGGACACCAGATCGCAGATCCAAACGCGACAGGATTAGAAGCGATCACTGTAAATTAGTGCTAGGTTCGGGACAAGTGCGGGAAGGTCATCGAGGGACTGTGAATAGGTAGCAGGGAAAGAGGCATCAAACAACCAAGACGATGCATCTGCACGCTAGTGAGGTTCGCTTTCATTCGCTGAACTGCACTTTGCTCTGTGAAAGTGTTTGGCACGCAGGAATATTCGCTGTCTCGCGGGGCCTCTGCAAGGGCAGATTATTCTGTCTGCCCTTTTCACATTCCTTGTCTATTTAGTATGGAAGTGGTCACCCTGGATCCGAGTTAATCCATCTTCTGGTTGGACACGATGGAGATCTGAATGAACTGAAAGAAGAGACAAATTGCAGCGGGCATTAACAAGCTCCCTCTTCTTTCTGTGAAACCTCCGCGAATAACGTGCAAGGGGCGACACAAAGCCCCTCTGTCCTCCCATAAAGACCCTCAAGGGCAGAGACAGGCTGTAAGAACCTATTCTTTTGCTAATGATAGCGGAATTACTGAGAAAGCTCAGTGTTAAAGATTCACCAGAAGGAGCTTGTATATGGAAAGGAAGCATTTCCTTGGATGACTTTCTAATGACTGTCGAACATTTGCAGCCAGCAGACAAAAGGAAGCATTGTAATGACAAGGCACAAGCGCTGCGCTCACATCTGACAGTTGGATAGCTGTGAGCTGTAAGCACTGAGGGGTCCCCCAAGTTAAAAACTGATTCGGAATTTTCTTGACTTCATTCTTCCCACTTGTTCCTCTCCTCTCTCCTCTCCTCTCCTCTCCTCTCCTCTCCTCTCCTCTTCTCTCCTCTCCTCTCCTCTCCTCACTTGTCCTCTCCTCACCTCTAATCTCCTCTCCCCTCCTCGAATCTCATCTCCTTGAATCTCCACTCCTTGAATTTCCTCTCTTCGAATATCGTTTCCTCTTCTCTCCCCNTTTCCCTTCCCCTTCCCCTTCCCCTTCCCCTTCCCCTTATTTTCATTGTTAAAAATTTTCTCCCTAAGGGTAGCTTGATTGTTATACTATAAAGCCCTTAGAGCCTTTAAACCACACACAACTTTTTTTCTTTCTGACTTAAATAAGAGTTTTTCACAGCAGCCAAGTCGCTCACTTCAGGATTGTGACGTTTCCCTGTCACCATAGCCCTTCCCTTAGCTCAAACCCTTACATGCTGCATGTAAAGCTTAGTGGCTTTGAAGCCTGCTCTTGCTCAGACACAGCCATATATTTTCTCTGTGGTTCAAAGGTTGATGTAATTCTGTTTTGGTATGTATTCCAGTGTATAGTTTACAAGTGGGAATGTAGTCCCAGACACATACTTTTCATACTTTCATGCATGAAAACCCTAACGTCCTTCTAGACAACTGTAATGGCAATGCTTTGTGTTTCTTTTTTTTTTTTTTTTTCTCAAATAGGAGCAGAAAAGACAAAACAGTTCATGGTTCAATAATTACATCATAGACAACAAACCAACCTCATCACACAGTCCACAGCTGAAGCCTCACAATAGTCATTTTTTATAGTGATTGCATTTTGGCAATCCCATGGAGAACTAACAGCTACATAGCAAAGTGATTCATGCAGCTCGTACTGCAGCTTAGGCTCAAACATGTCTTAAACACCTTTTTTTCACTGTGATAGCAACAAGAGGCTGATGTTTGGGGGTGGCACTTCTATAAGGAGAGACTTAGAAAGGAGGCACTACTGATGTGTGAATGTGTGGCACAGGGATAGAGCATGGCTGCTTGGGGAGCTTGCCAAGCTGTGTGGCACAGAGATAGAGCATGGCTGCTTGTGGAATTCCCAAGCTGTGTGGCGCAGGGAGAGAGCATGGCTGCTTGTGGAGCTTGCCAAGCTGTGTGGCACAGAGATAGAGCATGGCTGCTTGTGGAATTCCCAAGCTGTGTGGCGCAGGGAGAGAGCATGGCTGCTTGTGGAGCTTGCCAAGCTGTGTGGCACAGAGATAGAGCATGGCTGCTTGTGGAATTCCCAAGCTGTGTGGCGCAGGGAGAGAGCATGGCTGCTTGTGGAGCTTGCCAAGCTGTGTGGCACAGAGATAGAGCATGGCTGCTTGTGGAATTCCCAAGCTGTGTGGCGCAGGGAGAGAGCATGGCTGCTTGTGGAGCTTGCCAAGCTGTGTGGCACAGAGATAGAGCATGGCTGCTTGTGGAATTCCCAAGCTGTGTGGCGCAGGGAGAGAGCATGGCTGCTTGTGGAGCTTGCCAAGCTGTGTGGCACAGAGATAGAGCATGGCTGCTTGTGGAATTCCCAAGCTGTGTGGCGCAGGGAGAGAGCATGGCTGCTTGTGGAGCTTGCCAAGCTGTGTGGCACAGAGATAGAGCATGGCTGCTTGTGGAATTCCCAAGCTGTGTGGCGCAGGGAGAGAGCATGGCTGCTTGTGGAGCTTGCCAAGCTGTGTGGCACAGAGATAGAGCATGGCTGCTTGTGGAATTCCCAAGCTGTGTGGCGCAGGGAGAGAGCATGGCTGCTTGTGGAGCTTGCCAAGCTGTGTGGCACAGAGATAGAGCATGGCTGCTTGTGGAATTCCCAAGCTGTGTGGCGCAGGGAGAGAGCATGGCTGCTTGTGGAGCTTGCCAAGCTGTGTGGCACAGAGATAGAGCATGGCTGCTTGTGGAATTCCCAAGCTGTGTGGCGCAGGGAGAGAGCATGGCTGCTTGTGGAGCTTGCCAAGCTGTGTGGCACAGAGATAGAGCATGGCTGCTTGTGGAATTCCCAAGCTGTGTGGCGCAGGGAGAGAGCATGGCTGCTTGTGGAGCTTGCCAAGCTGTGTGGCACAGAGATAGAGCATGGCTGCTTGTGGAATTCCCAAGCTGTGTGGCGCAGGGAGAGAGCATGGCTGCTTGTGGAGCTTGCCAAGCTGTGTGGCACAGAGATAGAGCATGGCTGCTTGTGGAATTCCCAAGCTGTGTGGCGCAGGGAGAGAGCATGGCTGCTTGTGGAGCTTGCCAAGCTGTGTGGCACAGAGATAGAGCATGGCTGCTTGTGGAATTCCCAAGCTGTGTGGCGCAGGGAGAGAGCATGGCTGCTTGTGGAGCTTGCCAAGCTGTGTGGCACAGAGATAGAGCATGGCTGCTTGTGGAATTCCCAAGCTGTGTGGCGCAGGGAGAGAGCATGGCTGCTTGTGGAGCTTGCCAAGCTGTGTGCCCCAGGATGCTTCTCTCTGAAAGCTACCTTTAAGTTGAGATTTCTTTCTTTGGTTGGGTTGATTTCCCTGCAGTAACTCTATCAGCAAGGCTCTGCGGACAACATTTTGCATACACATCTGGTATATATTAGAGAGCTTTTCTGTCAGTGTGGTATCTCCACTGAGCTGGGGAAAAAGTCATGGACTCTAATGGCACATATATCTGCTCACACAAAAGCCAGCTCTGATTTTGGCTTGGCTGGTTATTGAAGTAGGCCTGGTAGATACACTGGTGGAAAAAAGTCCTTTAGTGTCTTGCTTTGCTGAAACAGCTCTGCCAGCAGAGCAAATTCAGACTCTCTTCAGTGGAGACTAGCAGATAGTCGACTTGCTAGAGGGCAGGGATCCATCCAGAGGGACCTGGACAGGCTGCAGAGCTGTGCCCAGGCCAACCTCATGACATTCAACAAGGCCAAGTGTAAGGTCCTGCACCTGGATAGGCACAATCCTAAGCACAGCTCCAGGCTAGGTGGGGAATGGCTGAGAGCAGCTCTGAAGAACAGGTCCTGTTGGTGTGGGGTGCTGAAAAGCTCCAGATGAGGCTGCAGTGTGAGTGCAGCCCAGACAGCAACTGTGTGCTGGGCTGCAGCAAGAGCAGTGTGGGCAGCAGGGCAAGGGAGGGGATTCTGCCCCTTTGCTCTGCTCTCCTCAGACCCCAGCTGCAGTCCTGTGTGCAGTTCTGGAGCCCCCAGCACAGGAAGGACNCCATTCTATGATTCTATGACTCTATTTATGATGCAGCTAATTATGAAACCTTCACTTTAGGAATAGCTCATGCAGGCTCCACTGCTGTTCAATCATAGGTGCCTTGAGAAGCAGCATTCCTGAAATCACTAAGGAGTCTCAGTGAACATCACATTATCTACCAGCTCCTCACATACTGCTGTGATTAAAAGGGCTAATGCAAGGCTTGAACACATGGGCTGTGCACTACAACATCAGAGAGGATTTGCAACAGGTACCAAAGAAATGATGATGCTGTACCAGAGTGGGTTACTCTGCTTAACAGTAAGGATGATGAGCTACAGCAATAATCTGACAGAGGGTGTGATGGTATCTTCATAACTCTAAATATATGATTCTAAACAGTTGATTTAGACTAAAATATATATTCTAGTTTAAAAGACAAACCAGCAAAGAACCCCCCAAAATCTACTTATGGAATTCAAACCTGCCTGTTATGTTGTGTGCATCTGTGCTCAGAAATGGAGCTGAACACCAGCACAGTAGGTGTGAATTGCCTACTTTGCAGGCTTAAAGAGTACCTCTTACAGTTTCCAAAAGAATCCAGTAAGAGGTGAGAAATATCTGCTAGACAGCTAAAAATTAAAGATCCAAGTGTGCTATCCAAACCTGCCAGTATGAGCACCAACAAGAAGCAAACATCAGAAGGCTGTTGGTCTCAGCTGAAAATATGCATCTAAGAGGTCAGATGGATTCAGTGTGACTCTTCCATTTACTCTGAAGGGAACCTGAAGGATTAACTTCTAACTTTTAGACAAAGTTCGTTAAGATAAAAAATCCCTTCAGAGGTGTAGATTTGGCAGAGAGAAGGGCATCAGGATTTTGTATCTTATATATTCACTTTGCTTTAGCTTCTCTTGCAGGATACAGGGAAGAGACACAAAGATAATTTCTCACAGCAGCTTGCACTGATTGCTGCTGTTCCTCTCCCATCAGTCCCTGCATCACAACAACACATCCATAATTTTGTCTCTGGGTGACACAGACGCCAAGGATTAAAGGCTTGATTTAAATCCCATTAAAATGAGAGAGACTTGCATTGACTTTAATGGGATTTAGATTGGGCTCAGAGGAGGCTAAATGCTGAAGTGTTGTCAGGTTTGAAGTACAGGGGGTATTAAAGGGCAAACTAAGGCTACTTCTGTTATATGCTAAGCACAGAGATGCTTGCCAGACTGGTTAGTGGGTCTCCTGCAGAATGACTGAAGTAACTGGGTAAGCAAGAAACAACATTATTAATGCAATCATTAATTGTCTTCTAACCTCTGTTACACTCCAATGAAGTAGGATGGTGTTTAAGGCATGATGTGTTTCCTAGATGCTGTTAATTGACATTGTAAGGTACTTTTCAGCATCCATACTGTCAAGGAATGTTTGCCTTCTGTTCATGCATTCTCTGATCATTCACAGGGCAAAGCAAACATGTAAGAGTTGAGCCTGTCAGGGTACTGAGGGGACTCCTGTGAACTGTGAGTACCTGTGTAGTGAGAAAGTCCTCACAGAACTGCACAGAATGAAGAGAAGCTCAGTTGGAGCAGATAAATGTCTGTGTTCCCTTCAGCATATGGGCAACACAGGGTTCACCATGCAGCTGCAGGCAGGACATGGAGTAGTGGGGAAGTGGGAGCTGTGCTTTTGTGTCCTCCTTTTCATAAGGATTTTAAACCCATTGTTGCTATTTGATGTAATTACTGCCACAGCAAAGACACAAGGGCCAGACTTCATTTGCTGCTAAGGCTGAGTCGCTCCGCAGGGCTCAGGGTAAGAGGCAATGGCACCAACTCAAGTGTCAAGAAACACTTTCACTGTGAGAGCGACTGACCACTGAAGCACATTGCTCACAGTGATGGTGGAGGCTTCCTCACTGGACATGTTCAAAAGCACTCTAGGCATGGTCCTCAGCAAACAGCTGTAGGTGGCCTTGCTCAGGCAGGGGCAGTGATCTAGGTGACCTCCGTGGGCCCGTTCAAGCTTTCTGCAGCACTGGAGCTCTGTAAAGAGAAAGTCACAAGGTAGTGTGTGTCAGTCAGGTCCCTGGCTCTGAATCCTTGTGAGAAGAGGAATTGGTGAGAGGAGGGCACCCTGGCTTCAGCTTTGCTCTGCTGGCATCCCTCAGCCACCTTTTATTAGTGAGCGATTACATCGTGTGCTGGCGAATGAGCTGCAATGCAGACTGCCCCCGGGAGCCTCCTGTCACTGAGCTGCTGAGCAAGATGTTTTCTGCCCTGTCCTTGCAGAGACCTAACCTGGTAACACCCCCAGGCAAATTTCAGTGTGATGGTTTGGGAGTTCCCTGCCCCCCCCATTCTATGAAAATCCCCCAGACTAGACTCAGCAGGTTGGAAGTTAAGGACTGAAGCTCCATTCACAGCTCAGCACAATGCACAAGCAGAGATAGACACAATAGACAGGAATAGTTACAGACATAGACAAGTTAAAGGTGATACAGAAACACAATTCCCCTCCCAGAAATCAGAGTCCCCAGGAGGGGCTCCCAACCATCCTTCCACCTTCTTCCCACCCCTCTGCCTTACCCCGGGGTCTGCCTTATGTGCAAGGTGAGTTTGGAGGATGGGCCAGGGGAGTTAGAAGCAGAGTTAGGTTACTCAGCAGAGAGGACTCTGTGTTATCTGTGTTTGTGTCCTTGTTTTTATCCATCTCAGCAAGCCTATGAGTGCAGACATCTCCAGTGTTTGCTTTTCACAGCCTAGAATCTATTTCTTTTCATTAAAATATTCCAATGAGCCTCAAACCAGTACATTCAGAAACCCTTCCAAGCACAGCAGAAGTATAAATAAATAAACCTGATGTCAGTGACGAACCCCTGGGGTTTCAAGGCAATCTTTCACATGACACCCAGGTAGGCTCAGGCTTACTTCCAGTGTGTTTGAAGAAAAACAAAAGATTTTGCCCATCAGCATCTTGTGGGTATTTGTGCCAATGTATCTTTGCCAGCCATACCACACTAAAAAAATCTAAATTTAAACCTAACTTCTGGCCTGTTGCAGCCTAGTGGATTGCTGCTCTTTCTCATACATAACAAGAAATACAAAGAGCAACTCAAAATGATTTGATTTCTGAATTAAGTACTTCTGACTGCTGACTTGCAGTGGCTTTACCCTCCTTGTTCATCCAGAGGGACCTTGATAGGCTGGAGGGACAGGCCCATGCCAACCTCATGAACCTGACCAAGGCAAAGTGCAAGGTCCTGCACCTGGGTAGGGGCGATCCCAGGCACAAATATAGGCTTGGTGACAGATGGCTTGAGAGCAGCCCTGAAGAGAAGAACCTGAGGGTGCTGGTAGGTGAGCTGCTTGACATGAGCCAGCAACATGCACCAGCAGCCCAAAAAAGCCAAGCATGTCATGGGCTGCCTTGAAAGTGCATGAACAGCAGGTCCATGGAGGTGGTTCTGCCCTTCTACAGAGCACCTGGAGTCCTGCATCCAGCTCTGGAGCTCCCAACACAAGAAGGACTCTGCTCTGTCGGCGAGGGTGCAGAGGAGGGCCGCAAAGGTGATTAGAGGACTGGAGCAGCTCTCTTAGGAGTAAGTTAGGGGCATTCAGCCTGGAGAAGACAAGGCTCCAGAGAGACCTTACAGTGGCCTTCCAGTACCTGAAGGAGGCCTACTGGAAAGCTGGAAAGGAACTATTTATAAGGGTATGCGTTGACAGGACAAGGGACAATGGTTCCAAACTAGAGCAGGGTAGATTTGGATTAGACATTAAGAAGAAGCTCTTTACTGTGAGGTTGTTGAGACACTGGAATGGATTGCCCAGAGAAGCTGTGGATGTCCCCTCCCTGGAAGTGTTTAAGACCAGGCTGGATGAGACTGTGAGCAACCTGCTCTAGTGGGAGATGTCCCTGTCCACGGCAGGGGGAGTTTGCATTAGCTGATCTTGAAGGTCCCTTCCAATCCAAGCCACTCTATTGCTCTGTGCTAAATGAAGACCTTGGATAGACACTGTTTAGTCACAGACAGCAACTCCAGGGGGTTTGTGGTGACTCGAATGTCTTGGTGAGGCATTCTCTTTCTGGTGAAGACAGAGTTTATTGAGGGTCTTTCTTTACGTTCAGGGCTTTTCATGATACAGCAAGAAAAGAAAACCATGAAGGCACTTCTAACTGGTGATTGCTACATGTCAGAGGCAGACTCTGGTGTAGGAAGGAGAATCTCACGCTTGTGAATGAGTGTCTTACTTGCAAGAGTAATCACTGTCCTGCTTGTTCTCCAGACCAATTAGTCCTGGCTGCATTTACATTTTTTTTCAATGTGGCAGACAGGAACAGCAGAGATGGATAGTCTTTGCTTCTTGACACCAGCAACACACAGCCTGATGCCTGGTACACTTTTTCAGAGGTGAGAAAAAGCATCTGGCAACCACAAACAGTCCCCACCACTACGGTTTACAAGTTACTGTCAAGTTAGAGTCTAAAGGGCTGGAAGGGAACAGGAGAATGACTAACCCTTATTCTTTTGAGGAGTGAATACACTTTTACTGCATAGCAAATACCCTGGGTTTGAATTTTATAAGGAATGTGGTCAAGACTGTTGTTACTCTTCATGGAGCTTATGCCTTGGAAGTGTGTTACGTGTGCAGAGATTCTGCATGCCAGGCAGGGGTGCTTGGGAAACAGGCATTATTTAAAATCCTCCTTACCTGGAAGTGTAAGGTGCATGCTGAGGTGCTCAGCTGTGCCAAAACAGCAGCAATCTTGTGCATCACTGTTGCTGTAGACTTACTAGGTTGGTCAAGAAGCACAGTGGGGAACTCAGGAATCTCTGAGCATATCAACTGTGGCACAGGAGACACTGGGGAAAGCCAGCAGAGAAAAGGATATCTCAAATTATTCTATCACTTGTGTTTAGGCAACTGAAAACCACCACCTGGGCTTTTGCAAGGCTGTTTATTATTAGAGTACTCATCAAGGTATCTGTTTTGTTCTTCATTTCCAGCTCAGTTATGCTATGTATACAGAACTGGGGATCTGGATCTGGCTCTTAGTCTTTGGCCCTGCAAGGTACTTTCACAGCTTCTAAAGACAAATGGTTTAAAACCCCCTGGTTTTAACCCAATTATTCCCCTGTCTAAAATGATTCATGCTCTCAAGACTTCCTACAACAAAACACAGACCTAGTCTGACTTGCTCTTCCTCTTCCAATTCTTCTTTTAAGTATCCCAGATGATGGTTGACACCAGAACCAGGAACCCAGACACGTTGACATCAAAA
This sequence comes from Ramphastos sulfuratus, assembly GCA_013399055.1. Lineage (NCBI taxonomy): Eukaryota > Metazoa > Chordata > Aves > Piciformes > Ramphastidae > Ramphastos > Ramphastos sulfuratus. The sequence goes on from WBNM01030670.1 coordinate 37,317, forward strand.
GCAATTGTGGTATGCATGTGGCAAGAAGGGTGTGGGACAGAGTGGAAGGAAGAGGAGCACTTTGAAGATGTGCTGATAACTCAGGCATGTTTAGATTCAGTGTGTAGGTGTGTCTCTCTCTGCATCCTGCTCATCTGCAGACTAGGATGTTTGAAGAGAGGGAAGAACGAAATGTTATTTCCAGGCAAGAGGAGGAGACTTAACAGTGGCAAAACCATTACGAAACCACAAAGAGAACATCAGATTTTTCAGCCAGCCAACAACTGCAAAAGCCCAACCAAGCCAAAGGTGTATGCTTTTGAAATAAAGAGAAAAATGGCTACATTTAACTGTTTTCCTGTTGCAATTAATTAGTGGCTAAGTGTTATAAACGTGGCTACAATAAATATAAGGCTGCAACCAAAGAGCATTTCCCCCCCATTGGTTTGGTTATTGGCCAGAAATGGAAACTAGCTGGAAATGTCACATGTTGTTACCAGACAGATGAGACCTTGGCCATCTGGTGAGATGTGGGCAGAGCTATCTCATAGGGGTCATGCAGCCCAGTCCAGGGGGACCCCCAACCTCTGCCTGCCATGAAAACCATCACAGTCCTACTGAGCTGAGGCTCAGCCCACCCCAGAGAAACTGCACCAACAAAGCTTTGGTAAGGACTCTGAGTAAGGGAATTGGAGAAGCCCTCCCCAGGTGAGAATACCACAAAATTGACAGTGATGGTCAGTTGGAGACTTCCCCTAGTGAGACACTTTTAGCTATAGGGCAGCAAGGTCTGTGTTAAAGTCCAGGAGCTGTGATTTTGCACAGCCACAAGGCCCACTTGTAACTGTGGAGAGTTTCTTCTACCTCTGCTGCTCTTCCTATTTCCCAAGCCTGCTGACAGTGTGAGAACGACCAGAAACCACTACAAGTACTCCTGGAGCAGTTTCCCTCCTGTCTCCAGCAATACTGATATCTGCTGGAACCCTGAGGAGGGGACAGAAGCAGTGCAGGATGAGTTAGTAGTAATGATAAGTTTTAATTTGCAGATCTTTTCAGGACTTTATCGAAAGGAAAGGAAAGGAAAGGAAAGGAAAGATAAAATTAAAAAGGAAAGGAAAAGAAAAGAAAAAAGAAAAGGAAAGAAAAGAAAAGAAAAAAGAAAATAAAAGAAAAGAGAAAAAAAAGAAAAGAAAAGGTTATTATTGTTACTTTTAGTCTTTTTTTTCCTGCAAGTTGAAGGCTTGTCTCCTAATCCAGATCATAGAGCTGTAACTTCAATACATTACCATAGTCTGAGATGATCTCAATTCCTGCCACTCACCTGTCTTAAAATCTGCTTGGTGAATGAATATTGAAATGTTTAATGGAAAATGAAACAGAGTCTTGAAGAGACATTAAGAGAAAGTCTCAGAACACCCTGGGGTGCCTAGAGGTACATAAGGCATTGAAAATATCAAACTGAAGTTGAAATTGTTTGTTCAACTGCTGCACATACACAAATATTTATCTGGGGTTTTCCGTGGAGGGTGGTGGTTCTGGGATGTGACTTGAAAAAAGCTTTGCTTTGGTGCTGTGTCAGCCTCTCCTGGGTTTGCTCTGAGTATCATTCCTGCAAGCTTGGCCTAAAGATGTGTATTCACTGAGTTACAGTGGTCTGATGCCTTCCAGCTGCTTCTCACCACTTCTATGTTATTTACTTCTCTACATCTAGCCAGGAAAGTGATTTGTGAGCACTCCTTAACTCATTTCAGGAAAAAAATCCTCACGCTGGTTTCTGTAGTTTAAGCAGCTCACCTGGCTTGCTCTGCCTGAAGTGGGTTAGGAAGTGCTGCTATAAACTGTTCTCCCAGCAGAACTGTAAGGATGCCAAAAGCTTTGGCAGTGCCTTCCACAGCGAGTCCGAAGGCACAGAGCAGGCCACTCGTCTCCAGAGACAGCTCCTCAAAGCACAAGAGGACCATCTGGATGTGCAGGAAGCAGCAGGTGTGGCAGGCAGCCAGCTGGGCTGAGGAGAGAGCTCCTGACTGAGTTCAGACACAAACTGGATACACACAGAAAGTGGAAGCAAGGATGGGCTAAGGAGAAACATGAAAATCATTGCTCCGGCTTGAAGGGATGAGGTGAGGAAAGCCACAGCCTGGTGGAGTTTAACCTGGTGAGTGATAGGAAAGCCAGCAAACAGAAATCCTGTAAGCACCTTGGGAACAGAAGGAAGAGCAAGGGAAATGAGGGATGGATGACTTGGGGGTGAAGGATGTAGAGAGGACAGTCTGAATCGGGGTCTCTTTTGTCTTTGCTCTCACTGGCAAGGTTTGCTTTCAGCCCTCTTGGCTCTCCGTGGCAGAGTCCAGGGCAGAGAAAGGCTACCTGTGGGGGAGGGTGCTGGAGTTACAGACCAGTTAACAAAGTTGTGTCCTGGCAGACCTAAGCAGGCCAAAATGGGCTGATACATGTCCTGGCTTGCCCAGAGATGTTTTCCTGCTCTCCCTCCTTCTGTTTCAGGGAGAAGCCACCACGGGANTCATCTAGTTCCGACTCCCTGCCATAGAAGCATAGAATCCTTCAAGAGAGAGTTTCAGATGGAGCAAAAAAACCCAACCAACCAATCAAATGCAGTCTTTATCTAGATGGTTTTCGTGTGTTTAAGATATTAAAAGCTCTTAACATTCAGGACAAAGGTACATATCATAGAATTATAGACTCATAGAATGGTAAGGTTGGAAGGGACCTCAAAGCTCAGCCAGTTCCAACCCCCTGCCATAGGCAGGGACACCTCCCACTAGTACAGGTCACTCAAGGCCTCCTCCAACCTGGCCTTGAACACCTCCAGGGAGGTCCTCCTTTCTCCAGCACCTAGAAGCCTGGGCAAACTCCAAAGCCTCTAATGGCTTTGAGACCACTGACAGCAACCCCTCCTCGAGCTTTGTCTGATAATATTTAGTGAGTAACTACTTCAAGCCCCTTGTATCTCACCATTGCCTTCTGCCATAAGCAGGAAGGAGCTCCTCGAGTCCCCCTAGTGGCCAAGCTGAGTACTGACCACAAGCAGTACACTGCAAAGCCTTCTCTGCCAGCTCAGTCGAGTTCAGTTAATGTTAGATATTGTCACTGGTTATTGCTAGAGCCTGCTATTGCCTGTATAAAGTTTCCATGACCAATGCAAAGAACTGATTGATATTAAAATTAGTGATGGGGGTGGCGAGAGCTCTGAACATTGACTATTAATAAACAATATTAATCTTTGAAAATATAACTTGGCATTAATTAATTACCCCTCCACTACAAGTGGGCACATACAAGACCAAGAGTTTGTGCAGAGCACAAGACAGACTGTTGAAGGAGCTGGCTTGTGTCACTGTGGTGCTTCTCAGCATCATTTCTGAGAGGAGATAGAGAACCCAAAAGGCTCCTGAAGATGAGGGAAATACAAAAGCTTTTGGAAAGGGTCTCCCTCCACTCTTTCCTGGTGAGACCTCACCTGGAATATTGCCTTCAGTTTTGGGCTCACCAGCTGAGGAAGGGCAAGGATCTACTCAAAACAGTCCAAGAGAGGGCTATGAAGATGCTGAAGGGTCTGCAGCACTGCCCTATGGGAGAGGCTGAGGGACCTGGGGCTGTTTGGTCTGGTGAAGACTTAGAGGAGATCTAATCAATGGTTATAAATATCTGAGGGCTGGGGGTCAGAAGGGAAGGGACAAACTCTTCTCAGTTGTGCCCTGTGATAGGAAAAGAGGTAATGGGTATGAACTACAGCACAGGGAGTTCCACCTCCACATGAGGAAAAAACTTTAAGGACGACAGAGCACTGACACAGACTGCCCAGAGAGGTTGTGGAGTCTCCTTCTCTGGAGACTTTCCAGCCCTGTCTGGATGCATTCCTGTGTGACCTGCAGTAGATTATGGTCCCTCTCTGGCAGGGAGGTTGGACTTGAAGATCTGCCGAGGTCCTTTCCAACTCCTGGCATGCTGTGAGCCTGTGAGCCTGAGAGCCACAACCTCTGACATTCAGACTAAGCCTTATAGTTGCATGCACAGTACTGTATGTTTGCATTCAATCTAATATGCATCTACACTTAGAAGAAATAGGAATGATAATGAAGACCTGCTTACAAATACTTTACTAGCTGTTGAAAAAGCTACAGCTGATGAAAATGGGTTGTGTCTAAGAAAAGAAGCAGTCTGGATACAAGGGAAATCAGGGCAGAACAAATAATAAAAGACATAGTTATGAGTGCTGTCAGTGACCAGCACAGAGGTCAGCACATAGAGAAAATTTATGAAAGAAGATTAAGGAAGAGGAAGGCTGTGACTCTGGGTTAAAGTATTTTCTGAGTAGCCCCAAACCAATACTAACAACAATAAAGCCTGGGTGAGCCTGGCAGAATTGACTCTCTGGGTTAAAGTATTTTCTGAGTAGCCCCAAACCAATACTAACAACAATAAAGCCTGGGTGAGCCTGGCAGAATTGACTCTCTGGGTTAAAGTATTTTCTGAGTAGCCCCAAACCAAACCAATACTAACAACAATAAAGCCTGGGTGAGCCTGGCAGAATTGCAGTGGCTGGCACAAAAGGCAGAAGGATTCTCTAAGTGTGGCAGTTCTGCATTGTGGGCTGGGAAGGCAAACTAATAATGTGTTCCTGCTGGCTGGTGACATCCTCCAGTGGTGCTGGGCACAGCCAGCAGGTGCAAGGTGCAGTATGATTTTAGGTTAGCAGTTCCAATAATGGTGCAACCAAACCCTTCTCACGATTAACATTGAGGTTGGCATAAAGAGCCTCTGGTGCCTATTTTCGGGAAGTTTGGAATTTCCAGAGGACTGGAGGGAAGCTAACACTGTGCCACTATTTCAAGACAGAAAATGGATAAAACCCCAAGCCTGGATAATGCAGGACTGGCAGCCAGGCCATAGCAATAGGCCAAATAACGGATGACTGCATGCACTGATTAATAAATATTAAGAAAGATTCATATGATTAATAAATATTAAGAAAGATTCATATGATTCACTTCAGTCAATGAAATCAAGAGAAATAGGTCTTTGCAAAGTTCCTGAATGTGTTGAATGAAGATCCAGTTTTGAGCAGAGGACCGAGAGATGTCTGGTAGAAGGTTGAGTTTGTACTGCACGAGAGGTTCATTAGCAGTGCACTGGTCAGTGTGGCACACATGACACTGATGACAACCTGTTTGTTTCCATATGTGGCTGTAAATAAGAATGTATATGTCCTGGTTGATTAACTGTGACTATGGACCATGAGGTGCCAGAAAGATTGTTTTAGCCTCTATGTCACTGAGCATTTTTACCAACGACTAGAGAAAGAGACACAGCACTATGACTGAAAAGATTCAGTGATGGCAGCAGGTACCAGCAGCAAAAATAATTAAGAAAAAGTGCATCAGTGACAAAGAGCGTCCAAGGACACTGGATGAGCAAGGGCAGATGAACAAATGATGTTTCTGTACAGTAAAATAGTGGGTCTGACATATAGGAACAAAAATGTAAGCCATGAAACGGGGCAGAGAAGTTATCTGTAAAGCAATGACTCTGAAAAGAGCACTGCTCAGGCCACACCTTGGGTGCTGTGCCCAGTCCTGTGCCCCTCAATTCAAGAGAGATGTTGAGGTGCTGGAAGGTGTCCAGAGAAGGGCAGCAAGGCTGGGGAGGGGCCTGGAGCACAGCCCTGTGAGGAGAGGCTGAGGGAGCTGGGGGTGTGCAGCCTGCACAAGAGGAGGCTCAGGGCAGACCTCATTGCTCTCTGCAGCTACCTGAAGGGAGGTTGTAGCCAGCTGGGGTTGGGCTCTGCTGCCAGGCACCCAGCAACAGAAGGAGGGGACACAGCCTCAAGCTGTGCCAGGGGAGGTCTAGGCTGGATGTTAGGAGGAAGTTGTTGTCAGAGAGAGTGATTGGCATTGGAATGGGCTGCCCAGGGAGGTGGTGGAGTGCCCATCCCTGGAGGTGTTGAAGCAAAGCCTGGATGGGGCACTTAGTGCCAGGGGTTAGTTAATTAGAAGGTGTTAGGTGCTAGGTTGGACTGGATGATCCCAGAGTGCCATGGTCTGGTTGATTGGCTAGGGCTGGGTGAGCTTGGAGGTCTCTTCCAACTGGTTGATTCTATGATTCTATGATTCTGTGATTCTATGATCCTGTGATTCTATGTCATAAACCTTTACTGGAGGGTTATGTGTGAACATATGACATGCTATAACCCTTTATTGAGACCACATAGACAAAAAAAAGGATAAATGTTACCCTTAGGTGTAACATCTGGAGAGAGGTGGCAGGATAAGTGACTGCTGCATTTGGCAGAGAAGCAATTGCTACTGGAATAGCCTGTCCAGCTCCAGTGCTCAGAACTCATGATGGATGTAAATAATTTGGAGAAGGGTCAAAGCAAAGCCATGGGAATATGGAAGGCCTGGCAAGTCTCCAGGAATTCAATCTGCTTAGCTTATCACCGAGATGCCTGCAGGAGAACTCCTCGCAGTACCCAAAGGCAGGACGAGTAGCAGAGAGCTGTTTGGTCCATGGCTCAGAGGTCTGACCAGCTCCTCTGGCAGGGAGGTGAAGCTAAAAATTCAAACAAAAGCACAGCACTTTCTCCTTAAGCATGTCTCACATTAGTGGCTAAGTTCACTCCTCAAAGAAGTGTGGCAGCACTGGCAGGTTTTTAAATGTCCAAACTGGACATTTCTCCAAAGAGAAGTTGTAATTCTCAGGTGGTCTACTTACCTTAAACAGGCATAACCCTATGAGACTGTCTCTATGAGGTATGCCCAGGCCAAATTCATGACATTCAACAAGGCCAAGTGTAAGGTCCTGCACCTGGGCAGGCACAATTCCAAGCACAACTGTAGGCTGGGTGGGGAATGGCTGAGAGCAGCCCTGAGGAACAGGCCCTGGGGGTGTGGGGTG
>WBNM01030670.1:44484-81186 GCA_013399055.1 Ramphastos sulfuratus
GCCTTGAGTGACCTGTGCTAGTGGGAGGTGTCCCTGCCTATGGCAGGGGGTTGGAACTGGCTGAGCTTTGAGGTCCCTTCCAGCCTTACCATTCTATGATTCTATGATTCTGTGGACTCTGTCATGGGTGGGCTCAGCCTGAATAGCAACCTCTGAGCCTTCCACCCTGTACCTGTGGCTGTCTGTGCTCTGAGACCTGCTGTCTGTGTCTCTGTGACACATGACACGTGCACGATGCTGCCTTGGCTCTGAGCAGCAGCTCAGCAGTGTCAGCTTGGTGATGAGCTCAGGTTAATTTACCATGTCACACAGAAGGGGTGGTCTCAGTCATCTGTGGTAACACAGCCATGTTGCTCCTCTCTGTGGGACTGGCTGTGCACAAAGAAGGGTTGTGCAGCTGTGTCATGTGTCTACAGTTCAGTATGAACTGAGTATCTACGTTTGCTGCATTAAAAAGTGTCTGCGGGGAAGTGCTTCACTCTTCAACAAAGGTAAAGTCATTACTGTAAATTGCATTGTGGTATTTTAACTGCTTTATGCATCCAGACACCAGTGAGAGCTGAGGCATTGCAGGGTGCCTGTTTGTTTCAACACATTAGACAGGCTGTGACACACTGCTCCTGCTTTTCCTAGCTGGTTTTGGGCTCTCATGTGCGCAGTGTTCCTCCTTGTGTCGTTTACCCAGAAACATTTCACAGAGGGCTTATGGTGACATTGTTTGTACTGAGAACAGGAAATCAATGTCAAGAAAGCGAGTAACTCATCTGTGAAAAACTGTGAAAGAACAAGAGCCTAGTTGAGACCTTTTCCTAGTCACTTGTATCTGTTTACCATGGCAGTCACGAGGTGAGTCGCTGCACCAGAACCCCTCTCGCTCCTTATTCACTCAAGTAAATTTTTGCAACATGCAAGCAGCTCTTTGCATTGCTGGACCTCATCTCTGGGATTTTCCAGGCACATGTCCATGCTGCCTCTGTGGGCTAGAAGCGTATATTACATATTCTACCTTTCCTAGGTATTACAGTCACTTGGAGCTTTCACCAAATGAGCAATCCCAATACACAAATACGCAGCAAGCACTCCGAATTAGACTTGCAGCTCCCTCATTAAATGCCAGTGTAAAAACTCATAGCCTGAAAAACATCAACGACAAATAATAATTACACAAAAAGCAGAAAAATCTGAGGATGGTATAAAACCAGTGAAGGCATATGTAGGCTGAATCGAGGTGGCTAAGGGAGTAATCTGTATCTAAATTTTATGTGCCTCACGCATCAGTCTTCCTGATCTTGGATGCTTCCATTTCTGTCTGCAGCAGTTTGGCTCAGAGCAGTAGGATGGGTTTTAAAATAAACCCTTTGATTGTCTTCACTGCATAGGATTTGGATTGATCCTTAAAGCAATTTCAGTGGCTTCAAAGTTGAAAAAGAAACAAAATCCATCTCTGTTCAGTGTCCCCCGGTGTCTGCTGGGGACATTAGCATGTGAACCTAAGAAGTTCACACCATCATAGAATCAAAGAATGGTAAGGTTGGAAGGGACCTCAAAGATCATCTAGTTCCAGCCCCTTGCCATAGCTCTCAATGTGTATGTAGCAGATGTGTAGCAGCAGAATGCCACTGGGGCACACCAAAGTAGATTTTGTGCTGTACCAAGTGCCATGTGCCATGACAGCAAGGTGTGCTGCACCTTTTAAAGTCAGAGCCATGAGGTACAAGATAGAATTTACAAAGTAGCTGTATCAACTCTTTTTTTTTTTTTCCTACTCAATTAAGTCTTTCTGTTGTATTTTCAGCATCTCAGCTCATCTGACAGCCCTGACAACAGCTTTCCAAGCTCCACAGGTCTTACAATCCACATTGTCCAAGCTGTGAGTGGGAATGCAGTGTTGACAGAGAGCACCACAGTGCCACTAGGAAACAGCAAGAGCAGGACCAGAAAGGTCTGTACAAGAGACCTCCTATACGCAACAGGGACTGGGGCAACGACCCACTTGATTTATGTGAGAAAGAAGCACAGGCTGAGTGGCCTAGAGCCTGGGCTTCAGCTCTTGCAAGCTCTTTGGCCTTGTCTCATGTGATGTCAAAGTCTTGAAGATTTATCTAACAAGTCTTCACTGTAAGGTTGCTCTAAATTCACATGGGTTTAAAATCATCCTTAGACAGGAGCCATCTCTGGCAAGCTGGTAGAGCATTTCAAGTGACTGCTTGCAAGGGTCATTGGCAAGCACAGTTCTGTCCATAGAACCATAGAATGGCTAGTTGGAAGGGACTTTAAGGATCAGTACTTTTACCATTGCTGTGCATTGATTAGTTGGATGGCACATGGGAGCATGCATGCACACTGCAAGCTGGCACGACAGTTCCAAACTATATTGATGAATTAGACTCACGTGATAGTCTGCGGGCAAGATTGGCACAAGCCAACCTCAGGAGGTTCAACAAGACCAAGGGCAAGGTCCTGCAGCTGGGTCAAGGCAATGCCAAGCACCAATCCAGGCTGGGCAGTGCCTGGCTGGAGAGCAGCCCTGAGGAGAGGGACTTGGGGGTGCTGCTGGAGGAGAAGCTCAACAGGAGCCAGCAGTGTGCACNAGTGTGAAACTTCATAAAGAGAAGACCAGGGAGTGGCAGTAGATCAAAGTGTAGATTATTTGAATTTTGTACCACTGTAAAAAGGGGGAAATCTCATTCTCAGACATACTGAGAGGTGAGCCATAGGTACAATAAATGTGTTTTGGAGTTTTAGTGTGAGATAACTTTGATTTTAACATCTCTCAGCTATGGTTTGCCAGAGTCTGTTTGGTATTTGTTGCAATAAATTAAGTCACAATCTTAAGTCCTCACATTGCTGTTGCAGCTGCAAATCCATCATACTGTATTTCATGGAATACAGTGAAGGAACTGACATGCCTGATCAGGTAGGCAGCCTTGGAGAGAGAACTCTTCAATTAGAGTGTAAAATGTGTTGCCTTCTCTTCTTTAATAACTATTAAGGTATGCATCTGCTTATTTTCATTGACTGTATTTAACATCTGTGTGTGTACATATATATATGATGTGTTTCACAACTTCCTTCCTACTTTTCAAGGAGCTCAGCCAAACCCAAGGTTTCTGAACAACAAAATTAATGCTTTGAGGTCACTGTAAATGCAGACAATTTTTAGTAGGACATAATGGAGGGAAGAGCATACGCTGGCACTAGAGTCACCTTTCAAATAAGATGCTCTTTTGGTGCTCACCCTCTGAAAGATGCACTAATCAGGCTACAGAAAAAAGTAGTTCAGATCTCGAGGGCTCATGGCTTCATGTTTGCTGTACAGGGAGTTAATGCAATGAGAGGCACAATCATCAAGTAATCCCTGTTGAAGGATGCAAAAGGATAGGTAAATCCCACGTATGCTGGAGTCTGCTGAAAGACTTGCAGAGTTTCAATATGTGTTCTAAGCTCAAAAGTAAACATATATGTTTATTTAGTATTATTAGCACCACACTTGGCATGCATTTGTTAACAATAAATAAAATAAAATACAATAAAATAAAATGAAATTAAATGAAATAAAATAGAGTAAAATAAAATGAAATGAAATAAAATAAAATAGAATAAACTAGAATGAAATGAAATGAAATAAAATAGAATAAGATGAAATAAAATAAAAAAAAATAAAATGAAATAAAGTGAAATAAAATAAAATAAAATAAAATAGAATACAATAAAATGAAATGAAATGAAATGAAATGAAGTATAATGAAATGAAATAAAATAAAATATAAAATGAAATGAAATGAAATAGAATAAAATACTCAGTGGAATTCAGCTTATTCCTCTGATAAAATCAACTACATCAGCTACAGCATAGCTCCCCCTTGGTACCCTTAAATACACTATGGCCCTGAATGGCCTTTTCTAAGAAGGTACTGAGTTCTCCTATGCATCAACACACATTTGCCTGGCAAACTCCCACTGCCTTCAGCTGCCCAGCTGTTCTGCAAGGAGTCAGGTTTGGTGCACTTTAAGACAAGTTTTCCTAAATTTCCACTGGCTCTTCTTGTTGTAAGTACATCTACCCTCACTTAATGCTACAGACCAAACCATCAGTTCTGCATCTGTGATCTCCCAGTATCTTTTTAGTCAAAAAAAAAAAAAAATAGTGTCTAACAAAAAAGACTCTACCAGCACTGAAGAGGAACTCATAAAGGCAAAAATGGGATCTCAACCAATTTTCTAAGGCAGTGACTTGTCTGTCCAACCATACACCCATTCTCTGACAGTGGCAGGCTCATATAGGACTCACAGACTTGATGGAACAGGTTACCTTTGACTCACAGAATTGTTGACATTGCCAGAGACTTAGAGAGGTTTAGAACACCCATGCAGGGTCACTTACAGAGGAAGCTGTGGAGGGCTGTGCCCCATCAGGTTTTGGGTGTTTCCATGATGGAGTTTCCACAGCTTCTCAGGGCAACCTGTTCGTTTCCCACTAAATAATGTTTTCTAATAACTCAAATTTCCCAAGTTTGTGCCCACTGCTTTTTTTTCTGTTCAGTGAGCACCACTGAGAGGCATTTGGCTCTGTTTTCTTTACTCCTCTCCATTAGGTATCAATGAGATCCTTCTCCCTGAGCCTTCTTTTCTCCAAGCTAAACAGTCCCATCTCTGTCAGCTTCTCCTTATCTGTCAGATTCTCCAAAAACACCTTCGAGTCATGGAATACCTTAAAACTGATATTGCCAGTTCTTAGATGATTCTTTCAGTTAAATATGGTCACCTCTAGCTCTTTTCCAGGCCATCTTTTACTTCACAAACACCACTGGTTGGACTACACTTTATTTTGCATTGGGAGTTCTGACATTTCTGAACACAAGCCAAAAGCCTTTTGTTGGCTTGCTGGTTTGGTTTTGTTCATAAAGCAAACAAAGGCTGATGGCCTTGTTGCAGTTGTACTGCCCAATGGTTCGAACACTCAGTCTTGCCTTACTAAGCAGTCACACATCCCTTAGCATCCACCTGCATAGCTGGAAGCAGACTGATACCAGCTCAATCTACCCAGGATTGGAGTTGAAAAGACGTTCTCCAGGTCTGCTCTGGAAGCACTGCAACTGCCTTAAGGCTGAGCTTGGTGCTGAGCTCTGCAGCTCATGGCTTGCTGCACTCGGCCTTGTAGGTGTGCCTGATGCCTATTCAAAGTACTCGAGTACTGTTTAATGGATCCCAGGACATAATAAATATTTTTAACTACCCAAATAACAGATAGGCAAAGATTTGAAAGCCCTTTAAAACACATGTTTATAAAACTCCTTAGCAGTCAGCTGAAAAAAGAGTGATTTAGATCCACTTAATACTGAGTTTATACACGCTGAAAGAAACCGAACGTTAAGGTACCAACTTTACATTTAAATTCTGCTTTCACTCTGGAGCACTCCAACACACTCTGCAGAGAGACAGAGGATTTGGGAAGCCCCCACTTCCTAGCATTGACACACAGCCACCTCTGGCGTGAGACGCAGCAGATGTCTCTGTGCAAAGTGCGAAGCGGCGGAGCAGGGCGGTAATGTGCTTCTAAGCCACGCTGCAGTCGATGGGAAGAGAGAGGAACAGAGGAAACAGATTGCAGTTATTTGAATTGGAACCTGGCCAAGAGCCCACAGTTGGCAATCCTGCTTCTTTGTAAGAGTGCCACAAAACATGACCACACTCCAGGTTTCATCGGGAAGCCTGGAGCCAGCATGGTCAGACACCCGAGAGCTGGCAAGCGGAAATGCTTCTGCTGTGAGGACAGGCTGAGAGAGTTGGGGCTCTGCAGCCTGCAGAAGAGAAGGCTTCCAGGAGACCTTAGAGTAGCCTTGCAGGNTTAATAAATGCCTACACATTTTTATTACATTTTGTGATTTCATCACCGTGAGTAGTACAGGATTTGTATTTTAAACTTCTACTGCTATGAACTGATATCCACATCAGGAACCAGCAAAAATTCTTCAGTGCTCCGTGGCTTTTATTGGTAGTGCTTGTGAACACAAAGTTTAGAAAGAGAATAGACTACTCCAACAGTTAGGCAGACACTGATAGTTCACCTGTGCGACACAACAAAGTTTACTTTGGTTATATTGTGAACCGATGTAAAAATGTTCCAAAACTAATTAAAAATGCCTTGAAATTTGAACTATGAGATCCAAGTGATAGAACAGGCATCATCTGGATGCTAATGTGGCATTTTCCATGTTACTGTCCTGAAAATGCTGATGCAGCCTCAGATCCCACAACACACACAGCTCCGTGCTGAGCGGTGCGGTTTGAGCTGTTAACCGCATGGCTGTGGGCAAGTTCCTTCCCGATACTAACTCCCACAGTCAGGACATCTTTGGTTTGTCACAGAGGTTTCATGGAGGTTTAAGATACTGATTATTGAGGTAAAACATGGGTTTGGAAGGGTTTGCTTTTAATTATGACAATTGTCTTTCTAAGTGACCAAAGGAAAGAGGACTCAGGGGTTTGCCCGTTCACTGGTGAGGATGACCTTTGAGGCCCCCTTCACAGGTAAATGAGAGTACTTATTAGACCACGTAGAGGCCAGTTTTATTTAATGATAGCACCTCCAAGTTAGCCAACAACCCTGTGACTGCTGTTACTGCGTAATACAGCAACATTACCAGTGCTGTCTGAGAAGAAAGATGAGCAGCAGAACAAATCTTCCTTTGGATCTGCTGATGTGGGCACCTTTTCAGCAACTTGAATTAGAAATTTCAGCAGAAATGCACACAGAAAACTCTCAGGTTTTCTTAAACACACTACAAGAACACAACGGTCTTGGGCAGCAGGCTGCAGAAAGATGCAATAAAAGACAAACCACTCTATAGACCAGATCCAGCCAGAGGCTGCCCATTGGACCATACTTCTCCAGTATCAGAGTGCCAAGTCTGCCCTTCTCAAGAGTGGTTAGTGAAACTGTCTGAACAACGTAAATGATGTGTATCCACGTGGCTGTGTAAATTCTGATTTGCTCAGAAAACCGACAAGCTCCAATTAATCCCCTACGTGGAAGAGCAAGACTGCAGCAGACAGAACTGTGGACAAGACCAATAGTTGGAACAGTGCATTTTGGCAAGGGAGCAAGTTATCTGGGCTGTGAAGACTATGGCCTCTCTGTAGAAAGCTGAAAGACTTAAAAAGAAATATGCAAAAAAATTGCTTCTTTTACAAAGTGGTTCATGAAGACTTCAGATTGCAGCAGTATTGAGGACCAAAGAAGGTGGAAAAAGAAATGAGGCCATGAGAGATATTCAGTAGAGTACTGACTTACAGGGGATCTCATCCCTACGCATGCTTCTGCTCCAAGAAATTACATGCTAAAGGTCCTGGGCCAAATCTGTATGGATGCTGTAGGCTACCAACTAAGCGGTAGGGAACCTTAACTGTCTGGAGTAGAACAGTAGCGGCAACAAACACATTTGAGGGCGTACAGATACTGCAAGTGTTTGACCAGCTGCAGCAGGCTTGGTGTGGTAGTGTTTTCCACTGCTTTTAAAAACATAAATGGAAACATACACAAAACCACCCTGTCAGCACACAAAAGCAGGATAACTTTCATGAGACATGTACCAGCACTGAGTGCCTGCGCTTCCCAATTAACGAGCCGAAAGTTTCATGCGCCTTATTTGTGATGTCCCTAACACAGGAGGCTTTGTGACCATATATGGGTGTGCAGAGAAGAGATTGCAACTGACATTTTGAGCAAAAACAAACAGAGCAAAGGCAGGCGTGACCAATTGTTCCAATAAACATCAGGCAATTTTGCAACGTATGCAGGGCTGAACTCTCCCTGGTTTCCAGCTGTATAAAACTGCCCCACTCACCAGCTTTGATTTTCAGTTCTGAATTGTTAACAATTAAGTAGGACTCTCAGAAGAAAAAAAAAAAAGTCAGATGTCTTTTTGTAATGAATCAAAATTACAAGTAGTTTATTGGCAATTTGGTAGGTTTACAATGTCTGAACCACAGAAATTGCTATTTTAAGTGACCACAGGAAACGGAATATAGAATTATTTTATACAGCTATGCAGGATGATTTCCAAAAACCCTTTATTTCAGAACATACAAAATTCTCTTGCTAAGCCAACTGTCTGTTGATGAAGAACTGTTTTGGACACCAAAGTGCCAGAGCTCACAGCAGATGCTCCACAACCATCAGGTGTTGCATTTGATTCTCTGAGGTGTAGTACCAGTGTATCGGTTCAGTTCACCCAGTCTGAAATGCTCTCTTAATTCTAAGAGAGCTGAATACAGGCAGAATTAAGGGCAGCCGGGGAAGTAAAATGTAGCTACTGCCTTCAGGTAGCCAAAACACACAGAGAGATGTAATGTAGTTTCTTAAAAGCTTTTGGGTTTTTTTCATCTCAGGGTAACCTGTGTCAACTCTTCAGGCCACTGGGACAGGTAACTCTGTCACACCATCCTGGGCAAGCACATCAAAGTCCTATAAAGATGCATCTGCCTCTCTGCAGTTGTTTTGCTACCTGTGCCTCCCTGTCTGACACTTAGGGAGCCTTAGGCTGCCTGTTCTAACCTACAAGAAGATTTACCCTCTTTTCTTAATTTTTCCAGAAAACTCCTTTGCCAAAAAGAAGAAGAAAGAATATTTCACTGTTATCTCATGTTTTTTTTTTTTCCATTCAAGGTACCAAATCTCAGCTAGGGTTTTGAAAGAGCTGTTGCTGTGCTCTAAGTTGACCTGAACTGAATGGTTAAACATTCACTGATTTCAGTGGACAGGCAGAGACCTGTATTGAGAAGGCTAGAAAATGCCTTCAGTGTCAAGAGATTTAATCTCAGCTAGAACACAGATGTGCTGGAGCTCTCCTGTGTATTCTTTTAACTGCATGCAAGCAGAAACTGTGAAAATTTTTATTATAGGAAATGAGAGCATTGGTAGAAGTACTGTTTTAAAAAATACTGCAGAAGTGTCCCAAAACATATAAACCAACCTCAAAAAGTGAGGCAGCTTATATATGGTCCTTTACTTGCTAAACCTAAGTGTCTGACTTAGCAGGACTGGTCTTGATAAAGAATTAGTGAAAGGGAAAAAAAAAAAGGAAAATTATGGTTCATGATTGCCTCAGCTAACTTTTAAATAACAATAAAATACACCTACAATACGGCAGTGACATAACCGGATGAAAATAACACTGGTTGGTATCAACCTTAGGGTTGAGCTGATTGTCCATCCTTAACAGGAGAAAAGCATTTCACGGAAAGAGAGGCGGGCAGGGGGAAGTGATTTTCATGGCCTACTGTGAGAAAGTTGCCATGAAAGCTAAGGTAAAGAATGTAAAGAATAACATTTTAAATAGATTTGTATCTGTACAAGTCCAGCATTGTAGTGGTTGGTGCAAGTGCTGCTGAAACAGCAACCTGACGGTAGACGACGCACACACTTGCACGCACCCCCGCGTGCCCCCGCGCAGCTCCACAGCTTGGTTACACAAGCATTGCCCTTACTGCTTCTGCTTTTTGATGGGGCAACGCCACCAGTGGGGCTCTCCTCTCCTGTTTCGAGCTGTCTGCAAGCCAGCTCGGTAGCTGCTGACGAGTCAGAAGAGATGGAAACTGTCTTTAAGGGAACATGAGCCGAGTATTTTTAATGAAGACTGTTTTACTCCTGAGCATATGTAAGGCACTTTATTAAAAAAATCTGAACACAGTTGAGACTGCAATAAAAAGTAAAAATCCTTGCATGTGAAATTTGGAAAGGAAAAAAAAAATCCTGAGTTGTGATAAGTATTTTTATTATAATAAAATACCATGCCTAGTGAAAACATGTCTTTTATAACAGCATGTTATAAGACTTTTTTCTTTTGCCTTAGTGCACAATATATGCTAATAAGTCTTTGGGGGTATCTGTAACAAATCAATAGGCAATGAAAAGCCAAAGAACGACCTGCTGTGTATGTACAGAACGTGCGTTGCTCCCGGCAACACACATCATGCTTACTACAGGCATCTTTGCCTTTCTGCTTCCCTACAGGGTCCTGCCCATATTTTAATACTTTACACTTAATTATGCTTCACTACACTATTTACAGAAACTGATCACTCATCTTTCTATGCCCATAAATATGGAACCACAAAAGTGGAATATATTTCAAAACAGTATGAAGATGAGTGTGCTACATAGCACTGTCCTCGAGAAGCACAGCTGGTGGATTACTTTCTTTATGAAGATTTACATCTAAGTGAAAACAGAAGATCAGATTGTCTCTCTGCTCTCCTCAGTTGGTTTTCTTTCCACCTGCTGTTTCTAAAGGGGTTTGCCCCAAGACAGTATCTTGACTGCAGTAACAGTTGTAAGCTGTTGCAGAAGTATCTCAAAGAAAGAATTGCCACTGGGCTTTTGAATGGTCACTGTTTAAATGGGATACTGTTTCCATTTAAAAACAGCTGTTTTCCAACCTAGACACCACTTGTATAGTTTTAGCAGTAGTAATTTTTGCTTTCTGTGTTCTTCTCTCCTTTGCTATCATTAAGCACAAGGAATGTGGAAACGGTGACATGGGCCATAAGGAAGCGCTGCCGAATGCAGTGAATACACAAAGTGGTTACCAAATGGTATTCACAGAGGCCTTGGGAGGGTCCTTCTGAGAACAACAGGTTAAAAACAATCATCAGAGTGAAATGCACTTTTGACTGAAAGCATCCTTTAATATTGTGATCATTAGCTACCTCTATAACACCCCTGATAAAAATGCTGCTTCTTTACATTTAAACTTCTGTTACAAAGTGTTTCACCTCTTACCTAAAAACCCTCACACAACTGTGGTGGTTAATCTGGGTGATAAAAGAGAATATATTCAGTTATATATGATAACGGCTTTGATCCAATCAGTGTTAATTATACTGCTCAGTAATTACCGTGACTTCAGTTCCTACAACTGTCTCAGTGAATACAAACGATAGTTTAATGTGCAGGAAGTGAGGATCGTTGGGAAGTGCTGACCCAGACGTATTCAAGTGCTAACAATGACTCGCTCTTCCTAAGCTTTTCTCCGCGGCCCAGAAACGAGGACTTTACACATCTCCATGATTTGCAGTGTCACACAGTTCCAGGGCAATGCTTTTTATTCTTTTCTTTATTTTTCCCGTGTTCTTTTTCTTTGTGCAAACACAAAACCAGATTGTTCTGAACGTCACCACCTCCTCAGAAGTAACTGCCACCTTTGCTTAGAAAGGCACCAGTGTTAGTGTAAGGGAATCTACCTTTTTGTGCTTCTTTTACGAGGAGCTGTACTTGTTACTGGAGCGGAAATTATCATATCCGTGATCATTAGCTTTGAACTTCAAACAGGACTGCCTTTCCTCCAGGGACAACAGATCTTTGGATTGGCACCAGCAGCACAGGCATGACTGTTAAAATAGAAGGGATAAACATTTTGCACTGTTTTGTCTGGCACACATGGCAGAGCACACCGAAGCGCTGGGCACCTTCTGCGGCGATACGGTGAGACACGTCACGCGTGTGAGCTACCACTCTGGCACCACAGCGTGAGCAACCACACCAGGCTAAGCTCTGCACTTCTCCAACGGCCACCATCTCCCAGGGTGTCCCACTGGCAACTCGATTGGGCAGCAAAGGGCAGAGTGGGAGCCACACACACAGTGCTTTGAGTCTGATCTGCAACTCTAAATGCATCTGAGAATAAAAATGGTCTCCTCCTTGTCCTTGGTCTGATCACCTTTCTTGGAAAAAAATCTATGCACAGCAATCTATACTTTCTAAGTAAGGTGCTAGACACTTTATTGAGGAGGAAAAAAAAATTGAGTAGAATGGTAAAAGCCTGCATACAGTTCAAACATTCACTAGATGTACTGCAAACCTTTTGCTCATGCTACTGACTGGCTTTTGGGTGCTGCAAGCCCATCTGGGACCCTCCACACCTATTGTTACCACACTCGGTATGCTATAGACCTCTTAGGTGCTCTCAGCTCCAGTTACTTTCAGGGAGCAGGGAAGACAAGACTGATGCTAAAGTAGCTGCCATGTGTGCTTCTCATTGTGAGGGAAGTACCCCAACAATACCAGCTGTGGAGCTGCCTGGCTTTTGACTGAAAGGCATACCCACTAAGGAATTTACACAGCTAGGGGATAAGCCTAGCTGTGGCCAATGGTTAAATGTTGGACAACAAAACCAAAATCAAAGAAATGGCAGTAGATAGTGTGAGAACCCTGATAGTCTGCTCTCCTCAGACCCCAGNCCATGTGAAGACAGCAAGTGGGCCACAAAAAAGAGTCTAAGGACTAAACCTGGAGATTTCTCCAAGCAGACATGAAGGCTGAAGGACTGCTGGGCTGCAATCCACATGCAATCCAGAGCCTCAAATTCTGCATGGAGAATTAGTGCCCAACTATTCACCCAAACAAAGGCAAAACTACAAACAGGTCTATCTCATGGAAAGGGACCAGCAGATATTTGCACCCTCTGCCTCACATAACTGCTGACTGGTTTAAGCTCTTGGGCAGGACTGGGGGGAACCAGAGGTCAGTGCCCTCCCCATTGGGTTGCAGAGGATATGGCTACGTGAACATCTGCAGTACAGTCTGAGTCTGCTTTGTCAGTGCTCTCAAAGTGGCTGGGTGCCAGCTCCACTCAGGAAGTGATGCAGCACTGATTAGCTTGGTGCCAAGTGGTTTTATTGTATGCTCCTCTCTTTTGCTTTCTCTTTTTGCCCCTATGAAGCCACAATTTCTTCCTATGTAGCTTCAGCAGGAGAGACAAAGAACACTGACCACAACTCATTTACAACTGAAAAAAAACCCCATATAAAACCCACTTAAAACACTTTGTGTCATGGAATGTTGCTGCTGACATCATCTTTTACCTAGAGGAGCAGCCCCCAGCAGCACCTTACCTTAAAGCAGTTTTGGAATCTTTTGCTCACCAGATAGAGAGCTATGGGATTGATGCAGGAATTCAGTGAAGCCATATTAATACCAATGTAGTCCATCACAAGAAAAAAGCTGTTTGGGAAATTAAAGAGAGACACTTACAATTTTCTCTGGAAAGGCTCAGTAGTTTAGAACTATGAAAATCTGACTTGGCTTCACCCAACCATGACTAACAGTTAAATGCTGAGGGGCTTGTATCAACAGTATTAACTCATGGAGGTAACAACTGCTCTCAGTAATGGAGCTTGAATCAGGAAACCATTCCCAAGAAAGTAATTTCAGAAGCTCCAAGCACCGTAACGTGTGGGAGGAAAGATTCATGAGGTTCTCCTCACAGATTTAATCCTGGCTGCTTTGTTCAAAGGGAAATCAGGAACAGAGACCTCTTCTCCACCCCCATAGTGCCACAAGGCGTCGGGCCAGTCCCAGAGGGAGCAGGGGGAGGCAGGCTAGCAGGACAGACACCCTGTGTTCCTGGGAGTCCTCATCCTTCCCTGACCCTGCCCCTGAAGTGAAAGCAGAGAGTTCTGGACAAAGCAGCAGGGAGAACTTCAGACACACAGGGAATAAGCTGGTTTGTTAGGAAGCTCACACCTGCTCCTGCAGAATGCCAGCAGCACAAAGGCATTTTAACTCTGCCCTCTCACCTTAGAAGTTCACATCTGTTGGGGTCCTTCTGATCATAAATAGTGAGCTTCAGTATTCTGCTTAAGTGAAGTGGGAGCCAACACAAGGCAAAAACAAGTACCAGGCAGAACACAGTTTTGGCCACCTCACGTCTCTGACAATGAAAATGGAGCAGGACAGTGTTACCATTTACATCTCCCTCTAGGTTGTTGCTGTCTTATAATACCCAAATGTTTAACAAACAAAATAAAATCCCTATCAAAACAGGAGTTAGGACAACATCGGACTGCCTGATTTCTTAAAATACCTACTTAATATTTTCTGTTGCTTTAGATGTCTTGCACTGATTCTCTGAATCTCTAATACTAAGGAGTAATAATATGAAAAATCAAGGACATGAAACCAGTCATTTAAATTATAATAAAGACAAATTAGTCTCTTCAATCACTTTTAACACCACCTTGTTTCCAACTGAAATTTCTTGCGCTGTCATCACAGATCTTATTTTAAATGCCCTGAGAGATTTCAACTACAGTTTCAATAAGGTAGTGAAAAAAGAAGCGCAAATATACATTATAGTGCAAATGCAGTTTAACTCTACTGCCTTGTGGCACTTCTGTCTGGTGCACTGCTAACTTGGAATATAGTTTGGAGTGTGTTTTGTCCTGCTAGCCCCACTACAGTGCAGCATGCAATTGCTTCAGGATAGTGAACACCTTTGTAGCATCAGCCTCTGGATTACAGCATGACTTCAGCTTTCATTGCAAAATGCCCAGCTCCCATTATTGTAAAGAAGAAATAAAAACTATAAAATAAAAAAAAAAAACAAAAAACAAATCCAAAACACAGTTTTGTGACTGTCAGTTAAAATCTTAGGTTTCTGGGAGCAATAATATATGCATGCTTTTATATATATATATATATATATGTATGTATGTATGTATATGTATATGTGTATATGTGTATATCTGTAGATGTGTATATCTGTGTATCTGTATATCTGTATATATGTATATGTGTATATATATGTATATGTGTGTATATATATACACATATATATTTTCAGCACTACCACTGCTAGGAAATCTCCTTCTCCTTTCATCATGCAAGAACAGAATCATGTTGTGGCAGCAAAGTCAGTAGAGATATTACTGTTGTCCTCTCTACAGTCAGCAGGAGTGCCAGGGAATCTTTACCTGCTTTAAGTGGTCATTCAAAGCAATCTGCATCCCACTTTTCTTTCGTAACATCTCACAGGTCATGAGAGTATAGAAAAAGCCTGTGATAGCCAGTGGCAAACAGAAGTAAAAGCTGAACAGCCACCAGTCCTTAGCTTGTTTGTAAAACTAGAAAGAAAGCAAAAGCAGAAAACATTGTTAGGAGTTCAATACTGGGCATTTTGGGAAGTATCTTTAAACTGCTTGGTCAGCCTGTTATGAAAAGTGACTTTATGAGGAGTTCAGCACAGAGGAGAAGCACAAAGCCAAGCAGAACTCCAGGATGGGTGGGGAATGGCTGAGAGCAGTCCTGAGGAACAGGCCCTGGGGGTCTGGGGTGCTGAAAAGCTCCAGATGAGGCTGCAGTGTGAGTGCAGCCCAGACAGCAACTGTGTGCTGGGCTGCAGCAAGAGCAGTGTGGGCAGCAGGGCAAGGGAGGGGATTGTGCCCCTTTGCTCTGCTCTCCTCAGACCCCAGCTGCAGTCCTGTGTGCAGTTCTGGAGCCCCCAGCACAGGAAGGACATGGAAGTGTTGGAGCCAGTCCAGAGGAGGCCACCAAGATGCTGAGAGGGCTGCAGCAGCTCTGCTGTGAGGACAGGCTGAGAGAGTTGGGGCTCTGCAGCCTGCAGAAGAGAAGGCTTCCAGGACACCTTAGAGTAGCCTTGCAGGATCTGAAGGGGGCTGCAGGAAGGCTGGGGAGGGACTATTGAGAAGGTCTTGCAATGGCAGGACAAGGGGAATGGGTTTGAAGTGTCAGAGGGGAGATTGAAAGTGGATGTTAGGAGGAAGTTGTTTGCAGTGAGGGTGGTGAGACACTGGCACAGGTTGCTCAGGGAGGTTGTGGCTGCTCCCTCCCTGGAGGTGTTCAAGGCCAGGTTGGAGGAGGCCTTGAGTGACCTGTGCTAGTGGGAGGTGTCCCTGCCTATGGCAGGGGGTTGGAACTGGCTGAGCTTTGAGGTCCCTTCCAACCTTACCATTCTATGAGTCTAGGATTCTATGAGAAGACAGGACCAGGCAGTAATACATTCAAAGCCCAGGAAAATGTCTTTCTGTATGTTCTTCTTTCAAATGAATACCTCAGACATTCCTCAGCATCTCATTCCAACATCACTTTCACCTGCGTTCCACACACACCCGTGCCCATTTCCATCCTCACAACGCTAAGGAGATCTGCAGAACTGTTCCTAGAGCCGCTGTTTGGTAAACATCAGCGCCTTACCGTCATAAAGGGTGTTTTCTGCATGGGGTGAAGCAGGCAGATTCTAAGATCCTTTCCTCTGTACTCCATTGTAATCATGTCAAAGGCAACAGCCTCTGGAACAGCCAGTATCACCGATATGACCCAGATCAGCACAATTTCCACTGCAGTCCACTTCGGCACCCCGATCCCTTTGATGCGGCTCCAAGAAGCAACTGCGCGGTACCTGGAGCAACAGCATTGCAAAAAGGTAAGAGAGCTCACCTGGTTTAACCAGGTTATTAGTATTACATCAGCAAATCTGAGCCAAAGCCCATGCTTAAAAGACATTATTATAGAGCTTGATGAAAAAAATGTGTCTCACTGATGTAGATTTGGGAGTTNTGTCTATACTGAGGGCACACAAACTCAACACTGTGATGCCCACTGATGCCTTCTGAATGAAGGGTACCAATTTGCACATTTCGACACCAAAGGGCCAGTCCTCTGCAAGCAGCTGTGAAGATAAGACACTTAGAAATGAGTCACTCAAAAACATGCCATTCCCAAAACTGCAGCCTGGATTTCTCTTTCAATCCTTCCTCTTTTCCACCATGCAAAATTTTGTCAAGAACCCTTCCACCAGGCAGTCTGCAAGGTGTGTCCTAAAGCCAAGCAGGAGATTCACTCACTCCATTAGCCGGGCAAGGACATGCCCAGGGGCTGTCCTGACCTCTCAGGCTGCTCCAACTCCACTCCTTTTGCTTCTAACTTCATGACCCCAATGTTTGCAGTGATAAATGACTGAGAGGTGAGGACTTCCCTTGTCTTTGTATTGCCTTTATCTGTCAGGAGTGTTCCTTGCCTTTATCAGATGTTCCCAATAACTATATTCTTTAGAAAGACAGAAAATTGCTGGGGGCTCATTAGAACAAGGGTAAAGCCCACAGCTGCCCACCTGAAGTGGGGGTTTACTTGGTGTCTAGGCTGCCACAGCTGAGAAACTGGGCAGCACAGGAGAGCAATTTGTCCCCCAGTTTTCAGATGGCTAAAGCAGAGATGATCCACTGGGCACTCACGGAGCCTCGACAGCTCCTCTGAGCTCAGTGGTATGCAGCTCATATAAGCAGATCAGATAAATCCCACTCTAAAGATCTTTATTGATCAATTTCCCAATCCTTCTGGACTGGAATACTGAAAAGACTAACAGCACATTTGGCATATCTACAGATGTTACAGAATAAAGGAAAAAGCACAACAACTTCAGGCTGGCTCAGCTGAACCCTGGGAATGGAATGGAAATCTTCTGCCACATGCCCTGTGGTCCGCTTCAGCTGATTTAGAGGACAGGACTTACTGGACACCAGAGAGCACACAGCTAAACTTTTCACCTGTAGCTTCAGTTTAGAAACATTTGATCTTCATACTCTGGTGTGAGCTATGCTGATGGCTCAAGGACACTACAGCACAGAGAACACACCTGATGCTATGAACTTTTCGCCTGCAGCTTCAGTTTAGAAACATTTGATCTTCATACTCTGGTGTGAGCTATGCTGATGGCTCAAGGACACTACAGCACAGAGAACACACCTGATGCTATGAACTTTTCGCCTGCAGCTTCAGTTTAGAAACATTTGATCTTCATACTCTGGTGTGAGCTATGCTGATGGCTCAAGGACACTACAGCACAGAGAACACACCTGATGCTACGAACTTTTCACCTGCACCTTCAGTTTAGAAACGTTTGATCTTCATACTCTGATGCCAGCTATGCTGATGGCTCGAGAACACCACAGCAGCAGCCAAATCTTCCAGCTCCTCACAAAAACAAGACTCTCCAGAACAGAGGCTATGCCAAAAAATAGTCGCTGATGCTATATACAAAAGTAAACTTTCTAAGTTTCTGTAATTAGTTACATTATCTAAGCCCATCTCTGTTTTTCATAACTTTCTCCAAATGAGGCCTTTTGGATCTGTTGCAGATAGAGGGCTACGAACTGGAAAAGGAGAGGAAAGAATGGTAACTATCTAAGAGATTGCAAAGTCCTTCCCTGAGCTCCTCAGACTTCTTGACAGGGACGTAGCAAAGGAAGAAATAGGATTCTGATGGGGACCAAAATAATTGTGGATAGGCATGGAGCTGCCTGCTCAGATGGTTCAGCCTTGAGCATACAAACACACGCATGCACATCTGTGGATAAACAGCTGTGTGGTTCCAGACATTTCTGCAACCCCCCCATTGTAATCTAAGTATTGCTTCACCGTAACACAAAGGGAGTTAAGTATACCTCATGTCTGTGTGCTGTGGGAAATCTTTATCAAGTGTCTACCAGTGTTTTCAGACACCTGAAGCCCTTCAGAAATGTGACTTAGTCCTGTGCTGAAATGGGATTTCGGAAAGAAAAGCGGCAGGAGAGCTATGGCACAGCCCAGCTTTGATCTACCTCTGAAATGATCTACTCAAGTGAGAAAAAGGGCATCGTGCAGAACTGAGGCAGGGAAAGAAATTCCAAGGGTTTTTGTTGCTTTTCTTTTGCTTTTCTCTTGCTGCAGCAAGAGCAGTGTGGGCAGCAGGGCAAGGGAGGGGATTCTGCCCCTTTGCTCTGCTCTCCTCAGACCCCANAGAATTTTATGGAAAGCAATTAAGCAGAGGAAGTAAGAATGAGGCTGCAACACCCATATAATATATCTTACTTATGTGTTGTGGGAAAATAACTCAGTCTGTAATTAGAGCATTTTCAGTAAAGACTCTCCCTGAGACTTGAGTTGCTGTAAGGAGTTGACAGTAACAAACTTCTATTGAATTGCAATGGGAGTAATTATAGGTGATTATGTAATCAGGTGACACTGGACTAATTTAATTTACATCAATGAGGCTTCATGCACCTCCAGCCTACCACATCTAGTTGCTATAGAAACCCAGGACTGAGCAGCAAGTCCATTACAGACTTGTTTATAGCACCTGTGGTAGATCGTGCGTGTGTGTACATTAGACTAGAGATGACTCATTAAAAAGGCACTTCAAAATTGAACTATGTTTAATCTGTTGAACTCTAATTTGAAACCTTGGTCAAATTTACATGGAAAGATTCTGTTGAAGACTTTTAGGTACACCTAGCTGGTAAAGACATAAGACACTCCCTATATCTCACCCCTAAAATCACAGCTACATCAGCCACACATTGGAGGTTCCCCTCAACTGGTGCTTATCTCTCAGATGCAGATCTGTGCTCCAGGCTAACTGGATCTCAGCCAGCTGCAGTGTGCTGGTTTGAGGCTTATTGGAATATTTTAATGCAGAAAATTATGTTATAGGCTGTGAAAAGCAAACACTGGAGATGTCTGCTTCACTCACAGGCTTGCTGAGATGGATAAAAACAAGGACACAAACACAGATAACAGAGAGTCTCTCTCTGGGAGCTGCTGTGTCTTCTGCTTTCTGCTGTGTAATCCAACTCATCACTCTGCTTCTAACCCCCCTGGCCCATCCTCCAAACTCACCTTGCATGTAAGGCAGACCCTGGGGTAAGGCAGAGGGGTGGGAAGAAGGTGGAAGGGTGGTTGGGAGCCCCTCCTGGGGACTCTGATTTCTGGGAGGGGAATTGTGTTTCTGTATCACCTTTAACTTGTCTATGTCTGTAACTATTCCTGTCTGTTGTGTATATATCTGCTTGTACATTGTGCTAAGCTGTGAATAGAGCTTCAGTCCTTAACTTCCAGCTGGCTGAGTCTAGTCTGGGGATTTTATAGTGTGGTGGGGCAGGGAACTCCCAAACCATCACATGCAGTTTGTGAGCCATGAGGCTGGGCTGCGTTTGAGTGAATGTGGTCTCCTGAGAGAAAGGCTGCATTTAGCTTGGGTTTGCCATAACAGCAAAACACAACTTGCATTCAGCCAGCTTACATGGGAGGCAGGATGGATGCACAGCTGTCTGCATCAGATTGCAAAACCATGTCCTTTATCTCTTGCAGCAAAATTTGACCACTTTAATGCATGAGTCATAACGTCATCATGGTATAGCAAGTGGTTAGCAGCATGCTCTGCAGCAAAAGCAAAGAACATGAAGAAAGAGGAAGAAAAAAGCAAGACTGTTTTATCTGCCGAACTCTGCTTGCTTCTTGTTTCTGTCTTCTGTGTTGCCATCTCCTCAAAACATTGCCTTAAAATAGAGTGAAAATCTAGGAATCCAATATTAAGGAGCACCACGTTTGTATGCAAGAGCAAAAATTATTCTTAGTGAAGCACAAATACAGCTTAATCCAATTTTGTATGGGTAGAACAATTTTCTGTGCAGAGAGTGCCATTTACAAACGACAAATTACTTTGGAGGCTGGAGACACTGCCAAGTGGCAGCAAAGTGAAAAATAATATTGCATTGTCAGCAGTAAAAAGCCAGGACCAAGTCTACCATCAGCTGTACTCCTAGTGATCTTTTCCAGTGTTTTATACTCACTTATGGGCAATGTTTTAACTTGGACACCACCAAAAGGTGTTGAAGGTTAAGTAGAATGAAAGGAAAGGGAACAGAGTGCAGAAAGAAGTGAAACAAATCATACTTAAAAGAACAAATACATCCAATGCACTCCTGGCCAACACCTTCCCAGATCAGGAATAGATCTGAGTCTATGCTGATGTGAAAGCTGCGCAGTAGCCCCAAGAGATGTTGTAACTCAGAGACACATCTGTGAACTGAAATTCCTGTCCTGCTTCCTCTTGGTTGTGTAGGAAGAGAGAGATGTTTGTGATCTGCTGCTGGGCTAGGCTGGCGTGCAGGCATGGTGAGGCTCAGCAGCTCAGCTCTTGTGGGCACCAGCCAGAAGGTTGATGCCACCACTGCAACCTGCTGCTTGACTTTCTGCACTCAGCCGTGAAGTGGCAAAGCTGTCAGTGTTCTACGTTCCAAGCTACGAATGCACACAGACATACAGAGCAGGAGAGTGTGTTCACAGGGTGAGGATTTGCTTTTCCTCATTAGGACCTGCAGAGTTAGAGAGGAGATGCAATGCTACACCTCCCTTACGAGCAACATTTTTCCATCTATCTGTGAAAAGATTTTAAGCTGATACTTTCTCGAAATGGGGAGGTCATGCAGGCAAAGTCTTTCTTCAGCATTTCATAGAGGCAAGCATTTTTGAAAACAGGAAATTTGCCCAGGAAATTAAACCTTATGGTCAGGGACAAGTCAGACAGCATTACAAAACTTATTAATATTTAACAATAATTATGATGTCAGGGTGGAGATCTTCCCTCTAGACAAGAAAATGCATTTCCTGCTTCCTAGTTAAGAATGTTTTACTGATCTATCCAATAAACTGTAAATCTTAATATGAGGCATGCAGTTAGTTTCTTTTCCTGTGTCTTTATTAGTAACTTGGAAAATTAAGTTCTAAGTTTGGAACTTTATTTTAAAAAATGAACTTAATTTTAAAAAATGAAGTTTAAAACTTCATTAAAAAAAATAATTAAGATCAGGCAGTAACATAGAGGCATCGTGGAAATGACAAAGCTCAGACTTTTGTCAGTGTCAGAACTTCTGCAACCTCACTCTCCTAAGAAAAGATCTGCATCAAAATTAATGGTTCAAGCCCTGCTGCTGTCAGATTTGGAACTACAAATACAGGCTAGAAGCAAAAAAGCAAAAGAGAAGGCAAAAAGTTGTTTTGAAATTTGTCACAGGCATCTTACAAGCAAATACATACGTAAGAATGTATATAGCATGGGAAATACTCTGAGTTTACAGATCTGGGCTGATATCATCTGATGATGAGTAAGAGACTGGAGCTTGTGTCTCATGAGGAAAGGCTGAGGGACCTGGGGCTTTTTAGGCTGGAGAGGAGAAGACTGGGAGGGGATCTAACAAATGCATATAGGTATCTGAGGGCTGGGGGTCAAGAGGGGAGGGACAGGCTCTGCTCACTTGTGCCCTGGGATAGGACAAGGGGCAATGAATGTAAACTGCAGCACAGGAGGTTCCACCTCAACACGAGGAAGAACTTCTTTTACTGTAAGGGTCACGGAGCACTGGCACAGGCTGCCCAGAGAGGTTGTGGAGTCTCCTTCTCTAGAGACTTTCAGGACCTGCCTGGATGCATTCCTGTGTGACCTGCACTAGATGATATGGTCCTGCTCTGGCAGGGGGGTTGGACTTGCAGCTCTGCAAAGGTCCCTTCCGACCCCTGACATCCTATGACCCTGTAACTCTGTAATGTCTGTCAGTTTGAAGATCCACCATGAAAACTACACATGTGTACTATGGACTGAACACAGACATGCCCACTGCCTCACATTCTGGGCTTCATAGGAGCTTGTGCCCATTTAACTACTGACTAAAGTTATCCCCCATTGCCTGTACAGTCTAAACAGGTTCTTCAATTCAGATCTTTCTCCAGTGCCTGTAAGTTGTGCTTGTGGACCATGAAGAGCACTAAGCAAAGACAACTTCTGGCTTAATATGGCCAGAGATCAATAAACTTTGTGCACAAAATTCTGTGATGAGCTTTGGAAGACCTCTGCTTGTTGTCTTTAGCATCAGAAGGACCACTGGCTGAGTGTCATATGAACAGCAGCAATGTTTCCTAACGACCAGCACCCTGACTTCTCTGAACAGGTAGGAAGAGATGGGATGTATCATGATGCATGCCCTGGGTGCTGGCATTGCCAGAGTTAGTAAGGTCATCATGAAGACATTTCCATGGAAACTGACTTTATCATAGCACAACCAGGTTAACAGAATGGGTACTTTATGTGTGTCTGGAATGTGCAGTCCCTAATCAGATCTTTCTCATCTTTCCAGTGCTTAGCAATGCTATATATAATAAATAATATAAATAATAATAAAAATATACAAAATAAATATATATTTTCATCCAATTCCTAAAACACATTACTGAAAGATAACAAAATAAACACTGCCTAAGATCCTTTTGCCTTCTCTTGGATTTTTTTTCCCTCTCTTCTTCTACTGTACTCCAAGAGAACGCAATCTGTGCCATTGTTTGCAGGTAGATACACTTCCTCAGTCATTTGTGTCACACAAATTGCTAATCAAGCATTTGAAAGGCTACACAGCAGTGTGCAGAGGACAGGTTGCTCTCCCTGTTATAAATCCACTGGAACATGCCAATAAATTGCATTTAATTTATTTAAAGAATAAATCTTGCAATAATGCATTAAATAAACATACATTTATTTAAAGAATAAATACTGCAAAATGAGAAAGATGTTGTCTATATATCAGAAGACAAAGGCTGTTGTTACATTACTCGATTGTGGCTTTTTAAGGTCTATGTTCCTATGACATTACACATATGTGAATGAGAGGCAGTTGGAAATTTCCAGTCCTCCTGTTGTTTTGGTGTCTTGCCCACAGGAGTCACCAACTTTACAGATTTGAGACACTGACTGTAAGGCTCCTAGAACTGCAGACCTGCACAGCCAGGTGTGCAAGCTGCCACTGCCTCGTTTCCCAAAGATGAAGTGCAGAGAACGACATAAAAAGCTCACCGACTACCTGCTCTATCCTTCTGCTCCTTGCATTTATCCCTTTAATTACTGCCTGTGGCCCTCAATTACAAAACGGTTTCTTATTTGGTCTGCTCGGTGCAGCAGCTGGCCAGACCTAGGACTGCCTCCATATCCCCTTAGCAGCAGTTTTGCAAAAGATCAGCACTGCCACAACATGATGGACTGCAGAGTGGCTGGCTCAGACTTTGCTTCCCATTCTGCAGCTCTGGGGGTTCGGCTAAGGCCAGATGCTTTCCCGGGAAGGACCCTGAATGCCGAGAAAGGTCCTCCAGGTTCTGCACACTGAAACCGATCACATTTAATACCTAATAAAATGCTGCTCTCTTCTAGCTCTGTCCGGAAAGCATTGACTGACACTTCCACACTTTGCACCTCAAGTGCTGTTGAGTGAGCTGCTGGCACATTATTACCACGAGGAATTCTCTCCCATCCTTTTTCATACAGCTGCCTAACCGGGAGGACCTGGTCGTGGTTCTGAAGATCTCTTCCACACATTTTAAAATTGTTTCAAGCTGCAAGTTACAACTGTAAACTATGCTGGATTTACAAGCTGAGCCCTTTTTAGCTTTTATTTCCCCCATACTGCTAGATGATTACTGCCAGCCTTTTGAGTGCACTACTGTATTTTCCCTTATAACATCACCCTGTGGGTGGAACTAAATGGGATGCAGACATGATGAAAGATTACTGGATCTAACCTCGCTTAAACTCTTAGTCTGGATTACATAAACATCAAGTCTAAGGTCTGCTTGGCTTTTCCTAACTCAATTTTATTTAGAAGTCCTGTTTTAAACCAGCACATATTCCTGTCATTACTGTAAGGGGTAATACCAATTTATCATGGGCTCTTTGTTAAGATGAGGAGCAGTGTGGGGAGCTTTAACTCTTGAGGGCTCTTGCTCAGCTCTTAGCATTATCAGTAGCGTAACAGAAATCCTGGACTCGTACCTGGCATAGTATTGAATGGTTTGCAGTCTGACCTTTCATTCCTCCCACTCCAACCCACTCATAATGATACACCTGATGACATTCAATCAAGATAAAGGCTGCAGGATATTTTGGGATGTTAGCATTCATTTAATTTTGAAATGGCATCAGTGAGATTGTGAAATTTTGTACTGAGCAGCTGTTACTGGGCTAATCTCTTTTTTTTTTTTTTTTTTTTTTTTTGGTCTGAAAACACATGAAAATTCTTTTTGTTCAATAGATAACTTTTAACCAAAACCACATTTTTTCCCCAAACAGCCTAAAGGATTTTGTTTCACAAATCCCACTTTAACTCAGAAGAGCACACACCCCTCACAAGAAGTATGATACATGTATGTCGTAGGGTAAAAAAATCAAACTCCAGGTCAAAGAACTCTCTCAAAATCCAAATTATCTGGCTCACGAATTTAACACGGCTGTGATGTTCCCTGATTGTCATACATCAATGCTTAAAAAAGATGAAGATAGAGGAGTCCCCCTTTTCAGTGCCCTCTTGGAGTATTGACTGTGGCTAGAGAAGACTTAAATTCAAAAACTCTAACTTCAACACTGTTTTCCAAAGCTAAATTAGTCAACCCCAAAGTTTACAAACACAGATGTGGAATGAGGAGAAGGAACAGATGAGAGCTGTCATGTTCACTTTACGCAGTAACTAATGGGTGCTCAGGGACCCAGACTGTAAACTCCAAACGCAGAAGATGCCTTGTTATTTCCAGCATCCCTCCCAGGAGGGCTGATCGTCACTAGAGGCTGGATTCGAGTACCCAAAGAATTCCTAAACAGAGTGGCTTCTCTCCCTCCTCCTCCTTCATTCCTCGGGGGAAAGAAGGGAAGCCATGACCACACTGAGTACTTATCTATTTTATTTGTTACCCCTAGGACAGCAGCAGTTTCCAGGCGATTTTCAGAGCCTGACCACCTCCATCCTCAGGCTGCTCTCCCATTCCCAACCTGGACCACTGAAAGGGTTGGACCTGAGGCACTGAGGGGATGTGATGTGGAACAGCAAGGACAACATCCGACCAAAATACCACCCTCCGGCAGAGTTTTGGCAGGAGGTTTAGTTCCCGGGTTTCTCCCTGCCAGAAGCGGGACGCGCACCCTGCCCAGCAGCCACAGAGGTGCTAGGTACCTGTGAGGGTCGGGCGGGAGCCCCGACGAGACCCCGCCGCACCCCCGCGCCCTAAGCCCGGCCCCCTCTCACCTTGTACACGTTGATGGGGATGTCGATGATGATGTGAAGCAGGTCGCCCAGGGCCAGGCTGGCGATGAGGATGTTCGGACCGTTCCTCATGCACTTGTTCTTGTAGATGATCCGCAGCAGTGTGGAGTTGCCGATGATGCCCAGGACGAAGACGAGGCAGGACACCACCGTGTTGATGTACTTGAAAGTCTCCTTGATCTCCGTTTGCCCAGTACACATCGGGGGCGAGGCCGAGCGCGGGCGTCCGTCGGCCGGGCCCCTGCCCTTAGGCAGCGCTGCCGGGCGGGAGGCGTTGGGCTCGGCGGCTCGCAGAGCGGGGGTCCCGGCCGTCGGGGGAACGGCGTCGGCAGCTGCCGGTGGGCTCTGTCTGCCCGGCCCCGACCGGCGCAGGGAGTCGTTGGCCTCGGCGAGGCAGCTGAGGAGCGGCAGCAGTAGGAGGAGGGCGGGCAGCCTCCGGTGCCGGGCAGCGGGCATGGTTCTGCGGCACGGCTGATCCTCCGCCGGGCGCCGTTGCCGTCAGCTCCGACCTGCGTGAAAAGAGGGAACGAGGCGTTACCTACGGGGACGCTGCGCCCCGCCGAGCGCCGTCCTGCTCCCGCCGCCCGAGGATGGAGCCTGGGCGCTGCCTGCCAGCGGACGGGGACGGGCGGCGGTGGGGGCGGTGCAACCGGCAGGTCAGCGTCGGGGCGAGAACCTGTGCGGTGGCTAAGTCCCCCGTGGCTTGAGCGGCTAGGCGTCGCCCCGCCGCGTCCCCCGCTCCTGCCGCCCTCACCTCGCGGAGCGGAGTCGATCCTCCGCGCCTGCCGAGCGAGGCAAACGCGCCCCGCCGGCCGGTGCCGCGCTCTGCGCCCCCGCTGGCTGTCCCCTGCCGCAGCCGGCTGCCCAGATCGCGGCGATGAGAGGGGCGGGGGGGGGGGGTAGGGGCACTTGCAGCAGGACCCGGCGGCCGCCCGCAGCGAACCAAAGCTCGTGGCCAAAGCGGCGCCAGCGGGGCAGGGCTCCCCTTTTCTAAAACATTCGGCCGCATCTGGCCCATCCGTCACGGCCAGACCCCACCCGTGCCCTCCTCCCGCACCCGCCCCTCGGGGCCGCATCGCAGCCCGGCCCAGCCTCTGCGCCCGCCAGCCTTATTGCGCCTCCTTTCAGCCGGTGTCGGGGGTCGCCGTCGCCATCCCAGGGGTCCGTAACTCGCACCTCTCTGACGGTCTGCGGTGCGACCTGCCCCTTTTGCAGCCTGCCCGCCTCTTCTCGTTCCCAGTGACAGCCTAAAGAAGCAATTTTGCAGGGTTTGACACAATTTTTCAGGTCAGAAGGGTTGTTAAAAGACGTTTAGGCACTGTTAGAGGACGCCTGCGGGGTGGAAGGAGGCTTTTACCCGCTGTGTTCTCCGAGACTCATTCCCGGTAGCTGGATACGGAGTCCTTTCTTCGCAATTTACCCCATCCGCAGACACTCCCCTTACACGTTCGGAGCGGCACACATGCTGGAGAAGCTGCTTGCGCAACACCTTCAAGATTAGTGTCATGTTTGAAGGCGCTTCACAAGCTTTGTATATACTCCTCTTACATCAGAAATAGTGCTCTGACTGCACTGGAGCTGCCGCGAAGCAGCTTGCTAATGTGGTCGTCTCTTCGGGCAGCCTTAGCAATGCGCCTGAGCTCAGCAAGCTCGTTCCGGCCCTTGTACCCTCCAGTGAAGCGTAAGATAAAGGACCAAAGAGATTTACACAGGATTTTGTGGAGTCTTTGAACGGCCTTTGAAGACTGGAAATAGCTGCATGTCTGAACTAAAAAGGAGTTTAATTTAAACCTGTTTTCCAGCAACTCTACCTACATGTCCTTGATCTTTTTAAGCAAACAAACAAACAAACAAAGAGATTCTGGAAGCTAAGGCATATGCAGAACATGAATGTGTGAATGCTTCAGCAAAGAAGTGACCCACTCACCTATATCATGGACATATTCGTGAAGAAAACACTGAAAAACAAAGGTTTCCTTGAAACCTCTCCCCCGAATTTGTGGTCTGATCTATCTCATCTGTCCAACATCTCCTGTTAACATCTTAAGCTCCTGCAACAGAGAGATTTTTATCCTCATTGAGCATCTCCACGCTCGTTTAAAAGCTGCCGCACCAAGCATCTTTCCGTTTAACTGTTGTCGATCCGTTGCCTGATTTAGCAGCGCACTCATTTCCCTTCCCCATTCTATAGTGCAGTATTTGTGAAATAAAGGTGCCAGAGTCACTTCTAAGCTGTGTGGGGGTAGCTGGAGCTTGACTGCACTCCAGCTGTAGAGGACTGACCTTTGCGGCTCCAGGCTTTGTCAGACTACGTTTTGCAGCGCGGCAGGTTCAAGTGTGAACACTGAATTAACCCTACAGTGCTCTGAGCCCCAGGGATTTAAAGTCTTTCCAGGCTTTGCTTCTGTGTTTGTTCAGTGCCCAGTGATAGATAAGTGAACAACATTTTGCTAAGTGCAGTATTGATTTTATTAGAAACTTTTGACATTAAAAACCCAAACCAAACCCAAACATCAAACAAACAACAACAACAAAAAAACCCAGAACAAACAACCCCCCCCAAACAAAACTCCAAATACTTTTATTTTTAAATGCTTTCCCTTGGAAGGCTCTTGCTAAGTCTCAAAGGCTTCTGTGCTGATCCTGGCCATCAAAAATCAGTTTGTAACTACACTGAGATATATTTGCTGACTCTTCTGTTACCACAGCTCCACAAGACATGTTTGCTACTATTTAGCAGCAACACCACGATCAACACCTCAGCTTCACAAGTTTTAGCAATTATTTAGTTTCACAGGGTATTTTTCAGTAGCAGGATTAGTATGCATGGAACCCTGAGCAGCTGAAGCATACTGCTCTGCAGTACTGCACAGAAATGTGTCTGTGTGACTGTTGTTGTTGTTGTTTCTGGTTGCCAACAGCTTGCCTGGGCCAATACTTTCACAGTTATTGTTTGTTATAATGAACAATGAATGACAAAAAAAAAAAAGTTCATAGAAAAGATGGGATAGTCAAGGAAATACAGGTAGTGAAGTTTGCCACCTTTATTGCTTCTACTCTTTTTAGACATTGGAATAAATTAAAACAAAATTAAAAGAGCATATGCTATGTAACAAGTACACTTTAATTAATGAAGTGAAGAAAAATGCAGTTTCACAGGAGTTTATGTCAAGATTAAGATAATCCTATGTTAAACACTGAAAGCATAGTGGATATCTTGGCAAATATACTGCAGCTTAACAGAAGCAGCATCTAACAGGGTTAACCAAGAGAAAACCATCTGTAAATATAATAGACTGGTGCCCCTTAAGTGGCCTCTGCTAATTAAACCATGAAATAAATGCCTTTCTGAACTGTATGGAATTCATTCTATAAGATGATACAAGCTGCTGCTAGTGTATCTGGGTGTCTTTGTTTTTTTTTTTCTTCCCTAGAAAGCAGAAATAGTCTTTATCCTATGGGAAGTTCACTGTTGCACAAAGAGGAAGCTGGACCCATCTGAAAGATCCTCCAGACTGTCTGACACTCATTTTGTTATGTTCTGCACTTCCACTGTGTTCCATCCCACTGGCTATTAACAATTGGATGAATTATGGCCAGGCACTGCTTTAATTATAATTCAGATGCAATGTTTCCATCAGTGACTGATGATGTTCTATTTTTTTTTTTAATAATTTGAAGTGTCATACAAAAATAAATAGTAAATACAGAATACATACAGAAAGTAAAGACTGAGTAACTTGTAATCACCAGCAGAACGATTTCTAACAACAGAACAAATTTAAAGATGATTTTGTTATATGTGGCATAAATCATGGGAAGTGGCCACAATTACAGCATCAGTAAACTCTTTCATTAACGAGTTCTTGGGACACACTGCAGGGCTCTGTATGTTAATTCATGTTACACCCACTGACTCAATGGGAATTTTGTCCTGAGCTTGCAGGAAGTTTTGTAAATCTCATTGATTTTCTGTTTACATTGTTCAGAAACTAAGCAGCCTTGGAAATGTGCCCCATCAGGCCTGCTTTTCTTTTATTGGGTCTGGTGGAAATTTGCCAGCTGACTGTGATCAGTCTGGGATGGATATAAAGAATAGCTGTCTCACTGTGAGCTGTGCATCAGCTACTGGAGATGAAGTCAAGTCAGAAAATACTTTTCTGTGCTTTAGAAGGAGCAGTGGGAATGGCAATTTGAAAGGAATAAGTGTACTGGAAACTGAGCAGTTAGGGCATTGCAGCTTTGTAACTGCACACGTTTAGGTATTGGTTGGATGATACAGAATGCTGACATCTGCCTCTCATTTTTCCTCTTACCCTCCCCCAGATTCCAAATTTATGCAGAACAATTGAATTCTTTTTAGTGTGATGTGTGGCTCTATTCTGTCTCTTCTTCTGCAAAGATAAACAACTTCTACAAAATACAAGCAACCAAGAAAATGATGTGGCCAGGAGGAGGTTGCTTTCTTCTCTCAGCCAGCCAGCACCAGAACAAGAGGACACAGTCTCAAGCTGTGCCAGGGCAAGTTTAGGCAGGAGGTGAGGAGAAAGTTCTTCACTGAGAGAGTCATTCCCCACTGGAATGGGCTGCCCAGGGAGGGGGTGGAGTCACCATCCCTGGAGGCGTTCAAGGCACGTTTGGACGTGGCACTTGGTGCCATGGTCTGGTCTTGAGGTCTGTGGTAATGGGTTGGACTTGATGATCTTTGAGGTCTCTTCCAACCTTGGTGATACTGTGATACTGTAGATGATGCTGGTTGTCAGCTCCCAGGTACTGACATTATCCCTAGTTCCTGAAGCAGTGGAACAGCATTCAGTCAGAAGAGAGTATAATAAAATGATAACAGCAGCTACCACAGATGAGACATGAAGTCTGTGTGCAGATACCTCTTTTAGTGCACATTACATTGTAAACGAGTCCATATTTTATCTTACAACAGTAAGAGGAAAAACAAATTAACTTTGTCCAAGAGGACATTTGTCTGTCTCATCCTCATTCATATGAGGTTGAGGATTTTTATATGGAGTAAAGTTCAAGTCTGTAAGCCAGACTGGTTGCTAACTGAAGGTTTATTTTCCCATCTAACTCTAAGATTAAAATCCATATGCCACTCAGTAAAATGTATTCCACTCATCCTTCTTACTCAACCTCATCAATGGAAACCAGAAGGTAATTAAAGTTCTGAGATCTATATGGCAGCATGTAATTAACCCAAGTTATAAACTGTACTGAAGTGCAGCCTGCTGAAGATACCAAAATGTACCAAAAGTTTGGGGGTGCAGCAGCAGGTTTGAAGGAGCAACGTCGATGGATTTTACAAGCATTATTACTGACGCTTTTTTCCCTGTGCTACTTCAACAGAAGGAAGGTGTCCAAGCCGAAGTCTAAACGCCAGTTGCAGCAGGAATTTGGGTGGGAATCACCCAGGAAGCCTGGATAAGATCAGTTGTTAAAAGCCAAACCAAAGGCACATTTTTCAGCTGCCGAATCGTCCCCCGTTGTACAAAGGAGGTGGTAAGTGGCCACACAGCGCTGATGCTGTGCAAAGGAATCACTCCAGGCTAGCCTTTCCAGTCTGGATTAAAGCCATTTCCAGACAGATGTCTGACTTCAACCAGAGGTGCAGCGATTCGCTCATGCAGGTTTTCCTGCAGGTGTGGCTGTGTAACAGAGAGCGTTCAGCTGGAGGGGATGAACCCACCCCCGTGCACTGACTGCGAATTGCGCTGCTTAGCTGCACGCCGATAAAAACAATGCTGTTAAGAATCACTGGAATAAAGAAATTCATGTTGGGGAATAGAGGAGGGCCAGGGAGAGACCTCAGGTGCTGGACAGATGCCTGTCTACAACCTCCTCGTTTGGTTCATACCCCTACCTCGATAGGCACAATCCCAAGCACAACTCCAGGCTGGGTGGGGAATGGCTGAGAGCAGCCCTGAGGAACAGGCCCTGGGGGTGTGGGGTGATGAAAAGCTCAAGATGAGGCTGCAGTGTGAGTGCAGCCCAGACAGCAACTGTGTGCTGGGCTGCAGCAAGAGCAGTGTGGGCAGCAGGGCAAGGGAGGGGATTGTGCCCCTTTGCTCTGCTCTCCNCCCACCCAGCCTGGAGCTGTGCTTGGGATTGTGCCTACCCAGGTGCAGTTTTACTGCACTGAAGGCTCTGTCTGTGGCTATTTTTACTTTTTTTTTTTGTTTGTTTGTTGGTTGGTTGGTTGTTGGGCTGTTTTGCTCTAGTCAGGACTGAAATTGTGCCATAACTCTTTCACTTAGCTCCTCAGCACTTATATTTCTGGTTATCATCACAGGAAGAAAATGAAACAGTGATGAAGAAAAGCAAGCACAAATATTGGAGCTTCTGAAAGGGTCAGTCTAGCTTGGGTGAGAGGGTGAGAGTGTTTCATCATATCTGAGCCACATCTCCTATTCCTGCTCATTGTCAGCACAATGAACTTGCTGCTATGTTAAAAATAAAGCATTATATTTGTATTTTTAGATCAAATATAAGAGAATGATAACCCCTCAGCCCGTGTCCTGGCGACAGACGCCTTGCCCCCCTGTTCTAGTGACGTGAGTGAGGATCACTCCTTCCTCTATTTTGGACACAGAATGCCCTTGCAAAGAGGATGCTTTATTTTAGTGGGAATTTCCTGGCTAAATGCAAGTCACATCCCTCAGATATGGTTCCTGTGCACTTAGAT
The DNA here is from genome assembly GCA_013399055.1 of Ramphastos sulfuratus. Taxonomy (NCBI): domain Eukaryota; kingdom Metazoa; phylum Chordata; class Aves; order Piciformes; family Ramphastidae; genus Ramphastos; species Ramphastos sulfuratus. The sequence goes on from WBNM01030670.1 coordinate 76,868, forward strand.
TTATGCAACTCTTCCTCAGCATTGCTTGACTGAAGCGTGCGTTTCTTTCATGGCAGAGTTATGGCAGAAGTCTGGATGCAAAAGCTCAACAGGATGAAAAGCTCATGATGAAAAAAAAAAGCTCAACATGATGAAAAGCTCAACATGAGCCTGCAGTGGGGAGGGACTATTGAGAAGGTCTTGCAATGGCAGGACAAGGGGCAATGGGTTTGAAGTGTCAGAGGGGAGATTGAAAGTGGATGTTAGGAGGAAGTTGTTTGCAGTGAGGGTGGTGAGACACTGGCACAGGTTGCCCAGGGAGGTTGTGGAGCACAGAATCAACCAATGTGCCTGTGACAGCTAGCATTGGCCCAGATTTGTTTAGCTTGGTGAAGAGGAGGCTCAGGCGAGACCTTATTGCTGTCTACAGCTACCTGCAGGGTGGTTGTGGCCAGCAGGAGGTTGCTTTCTTCTCTCAGGCAACCAGCACCAGAACAAGAGGACACAGTCTCAAGCTGCACCAGGGGAAGTTTAGGCTGGAGGTGAGGAGAAAGTTCTTCACTGAGAGAGTCATTCCCCACTGGAATGGGCTGCCCAGGGAGGTGGTGGAGTCACCGTCCCTGGAGGGGTTCAAGGCAGGTTTGGACGTGGCACTTGGTGCCATGGTCTGGTCTTGAGGGCTGTGGTAGTGGGTTGGACTTGATGATCTTTGAGGTCTCTTCCAACCTTTCTATACTGTGATACTGTGTGATACTGTGATACTGTAGATAATGCCTCTGTGTGGTATAGGGGTAATGCATCATAAAGAATGTTGGATACAGCCACCTTGTTTTGTTGGGGGTGGAGGAGTGGGTATGTGGTGCTAGGGAGTGAGGGGGTCCAGATGTGTGCAAGTAAGGCACCCACATTTATGTCCCTGGCTAATCCTATCTACTGATGCAAAGATATCCTGCAAGTTCCAAGGAAGTCTTGAGGCAGGGTTATGGTGGATGTGCCTTGGAGCTGCCTTTGGCACACGGTCAGTGAGCCACTTGCCTGAAGTGTAAGGAGATGGAGTTCCAGTCAGAGCTGGGTCCACTTGGAACTGCAGGCAATGGAGAAGGTAGGAAAGGGTCACCTGGCAAAAGCATGCAGCATTTCAGCCTGAACTGTGAGGGGTTGGCTGCTGTGGAAGAGGGAACTGAAAAAGGACATCCCTTTTCAAAGCTAAGATGAGAGCTAAAGAGCTTAATCACTCTCTGCCAGTCGGCCACGGGATGTCTCTGGAGGACTCTTTGTGTCTCAAAGAGTATAATGTAAAGGAGGACTTCAGTAATAACTTAACAGTGGTGGATGGGTTCTAGCTAAAACGATCTCTGTTTTTCCTGATCTCCTTGCTGGAGACTGCACTCCTCATGAGAGTGACATCTAAGCTGCCCATCTGCATGATAGGGCTGAAACTGCAGTAGCTTTTAGAAGGCTTCTTTGCATTACTGTAAGAAATGTTCTCTGAAGGTGATGAATTGCATCTGGACCTTCAGGCACAAGATTGCTCAGAGGATTTGTCTCCTGGGTAATCGAATATTATTGTCTCTTCCTTGAGTCTGGTGAGACTTTGGTGACTAGCTCACATTGAACATTCAAGCTTCTGGGTGTTTCAATCCAGATGAGATGAAGCTGGTGTCTGAGGCTTAGTTGAAGGAAGGTTTAGGAGAGGATAAGTTGAAAAGAGAAGCATTTTCCTGCATTTGTGTGTTGCATTTCTTGCAAGTCCACATACATTTTACATCCCCTTGAGGGCAGGTGATGTCCTATTGCCTATTTTATGATTTATTCCTCTTCTGGACATGTTTCCTAGCCAATTAATTCTTCATGTGTAGCTTTAGTGACCACTTCAGCCACTAGTAAACATGGATCTCTTTTTCTAGACAAGGGCTGATTGCATTTCCCATACATTCTCTGTTTCTAAAAGCACATGCTTTGGTTCAAATGGGTTAGTATGCATGGCCAAGAGGAAACATTTCCTTTATCTCTATTTTTGGCATAAGGAACCAGCCAAAACTCAGACCAAACCAAACTTTCTCTTGGCGTCAATTCAGCTAATTTAGATCCAATCCCACTACCCTGGAAATCAATAACAGCACTCCCATCAGGCTTCTGGAGGGGCAGGAGAGGATCCTTTGTGATAGATATCTTTGGTGAATTCAATTGTCTTAAAGCTAAAAACTGGAAAGAAATAAATTAGCTCCAGTGGTGTATTTGTCTGGTCAAAATCCAGATTTGATAAATATGTCAAGAGTAAGGACATTACTGAAAAGACTTTGGCAGCATAATATTTGTTGGGCTTAAAATAAAAGGCAATGTTCTCTTGCAAACAGATTTTTTTCTGTATGGAACATCAGAATGATTAAAACTACTCAGAATATCTGAAAATCTGAAAAGTCATTACTGCACAAAAAGTAAGTTTGGAAAGGTCTGGTTCCCTTCCCTTCTCCCTTCCCTTCCCTTCTCCCTTCCCTTCTCCCTTCCCTTTTCCCTTTCATCCCTTTCTCTTGCGTTTCTTTCCCTTTCCCGTTTGTTTCTTTTCTCTTTCCCTGTCCATGATATGCAGGACAGAATTCCAGACAGGATTACTTGGGCTGAGTTCTCAGAATTCTGCAGGGAACAATGCAGGAGCAGTTTGCAGTGTGTTTGTCTCAGCCCCTTTTTGCCCTTCCCAGCATGGCCCCAGGTTTGCTTCAAGGGCTCGCTGTGGAAATGGGTCCAGCCTCCAGAAAACTGCCTTAAAACCTGTGCTTGGTTCCAAGTGAAATATTTTCTTGGCTCAGAGTTAGTGTCCACTGGAGCCTTCTCAATCTAACACATCAGTGTTTGTCTGTCTTTGACACAAGGGCTAATGGATTTGGAAGTGCAGTGTGAAGCAGCAGGGCACCAAGGGCAAGCCTTGAGAAGAGCTTTTCTTATAACCAAGGACAAACACAATAAACTCCAGAGGTTTGGTCCAGGCAATGGCTTAACCTCTCATGAACTCACAGTGGTGCTGAAAGCTTTGGGAGGCTAAGTGATGCCACAAGATATCCAAAATGTGCCAGTCTTGGGTGGATTGGAGAGAACAGGGCTGTGACAGGACCTTGAGATGTTTGCTGCAAGGTGGCACATTTGGGCTTGGGTTGGGCTTGTTTTTCTGATGTCTTCATAGAATCATAGAATGGGAAGGTTGGAAGGCACCTCAAAGATCATCCAGTTCCAACCCCCTGCCATAGGCAGGGACACCTCCCACTAGCACAGGTCACTCAAGGCCTCCTCCAACCTGGCCTTGAACACCTCCAGGGAAGTTGTGGAGCACAGAATCACCCAACGTGATCAAAGATTGAAGATCACATTGGATGCTTCTGTGCTCCACAACCTCCCTGGGCAGCCTGTGCCAGTGTCTCACCACCCTCACTGCAAACAACTTCCTCCTAACATCCAGTTTCAAGCTCCCCTCTGCCACTTCAAACCCATTACCCCTTGTCCTGACATTCCCAGATCTTCCCAATAATCCCTCCCCAGCCTTCCTGTAGCCCCCTTCAGATCCTGCAAGGCTACTCTAAGGTCTCCTCAAAGCCTTCTCTTCACTGCTCATTCTGAGAGGTTCCTGCCCTTGCTGCTCCACCTGCCCAATGTTTTCATTTTCTCTTTTGAGCAGGATAATGTAACTCAGTCTCACTCCTCTGTAGCCATGGTTGTGTGTTTTTGTAGTCGTTGGCTCTGGTGCTGCCTCCGGAATGAATCCATAGTTCGGGACACATGCTCTGGATTGCCATATTCAGCTGCACAGGCATGCATATGTAATACTTGTTCTGCATCTGGCTCTCAAAGGGCTTGGGGAAATGAGTGTCTGGCCAGACTTGAGAAACAATGGCCCAGAGTCATAACAAGATCCTCTTTTCTGGGGCATTGTCGGGGAGGGGTAATTAGGTACTGCGAGACGATATTATAAAAATATTAATATATAATTTATTAATATTAAACAATCGGAACTCGCACCATCCCCTACCACCATTTAATAATATCAATAGTAACAGGCTCTTAGCAACGTTATGGAAACAATATACAGGTTATAACAGGATCTGGAAATAACTGTTAAATATATATATTAACAGAACTCAAACCAAACTGGAAAAGAGAAGGTTTGTGGTCAGTGTACCACCTGCGGCCAGCACGCCGCTTGTTCACTAGATGGACCCGAGAAGAGAAGCAGCTTTCTGCTCATGGCAGAAGGCAATCAATGATTACAAGAGGCTTTGGTATTTATTCACAAAAATATATCACAGGAAAATAATACCCTAAGCACGTGGCAGGGTTTCCCGTGTTGCCGG
>WBNM01030670.1:82714-115328 GCA_013399055.1 Ramphastos sulfuratus
CCTTCAATACCTTGCAATACTGTACTTCTCTAGCATTGAAAAAGAAAATGAAAAAAAGCAGCTGGCTGGAATCTACTCCTTTTCTGCAGTGCAGGAGGGAGGAATGCTTTGTAAAATTATTATTATTATTATTTCCACATTCATATGCAGAGGCTGTTTCAGATGTTGCAGAAAATGCTTCTTACAACCTTCCTGTGCATGTGAAAGCAAAGCAGATGTTGAAGGGCTTCTTACCACCCCACAACACCTTCCTGTGCACGTGAAAGCAAAGCAGATGTTCCCAGGGAACACATCTTAGACACATCCATTTGGAGGGCTGTGCTGATAGACTCCATGGCACAGCTCTGGTGGCTGCCTAGCACATGCCCAGTCAGAACCTGAGCACGACTCCAGGTTTAGCAAGGGAAAGAGTTGTTCCAAAGAGGCAATTGGAGTACAGTGATTTTCTTTTTCTTGAAACCTGATCAGTTGACTGTGTAGATGTTGGCTGTCACATGCCATTTGCTCTCAGTGCCAAAGAACAGCTTAAGCCTACTTGTTCCACTGTTACAGATTTGGCCTTGGTCCAGGGGCTGGAACTGAAAAGACTCTTCTTTGGCTGTCTTAGCCCTGCAGATAACATTGCAACCAGAAACTGCCATTCCAGCATCCACCTGGCACTAGCATTTGGCCATTGCCCTTGAGATGAGCAGCTGCAGGTTTTCCCCCCAAATACTACTGCTGATACTGTGCTGGTTTGTTTTCCCTTACGGACTTCGAGGTTTCTTGAAATAGAATGTATAAAATAACCATGAGCACACACAGCTTATAGAGAAGCACCTCAGAGGAGCCTGGAGACACTGCCTGGGTGTCCTCCTCTCTGTTTATGACTGCCTCTTCATTTATATTTCCAATTTATTTATTTCTTTTATGACAGTCTGAAGAAGTAACTGGGCTGTGTTTGAGATGGCATTGGAGCTGAAGGAACTTGGATGCTTGGCTGACATTTTGTGACATTATTTTATCCAAAAGGTTGGTCCATGCCTTCCTTACCTCATGCTTGATTCCACCAGGGTTGGCAGTCACCTGTTTCATGAGCAACACGACTTCATATCGACCAGAGAAAGGTCTCTATGCTTGCAATGTCATTTGACATGTCACAACATTCATGTAGTCCTTCCCAAACAAAAATAGATGTATTGTGTGCAGTTCTGGAGTTTTCAGAGTGGAAGCATCACTATAGCTTGGTGGAAGAGGTTTAGCAGCAGCTCTGTCTGACCCGGGGTAGCTTTTTACTGAGTGGTGAGATAATTACCCATTGGTATTAGCTAGACTAGGGGGTAAGCATTTTGCTTACAGCTTTGCTGTCATCAGTTCACTCTGCACAGTGGCAGAAGGGAGGGAAAGATACTGGGAAGGAAATGATGAATTGGTGTTTTTGGAGGCTTGGCACATCACCACTTTGGCTTGGCTGAAAGCTTTAAAAAACAAAATAAAATATTATGACTGTCACAGTGCAGTGCAGGTCTTTGTTAATAAGCACACTTCCCCTGTGGGACACTTCTGCACTGTTTCACTTTTCCACTATAGCATCTGCCACCACGAAGTTTGCTGTTCACCTTGATTTATTACAGTGCCTCTCTCTCTCTCCCTCTCTCTGTACTATTCTTAAGCATTATTTTTTTTCAGCTATACATCGGTGCTGGCGAATGACCCCAGCTATGATAACCTTAGGCAGATGCTGTAGGTTTTCATCTGAAGCAGCTGATTCCCAAAGTACAATGGCAGGAATTGGAGTTGGTAAGCAGCAGAGCCTTTATTTCCCCAGAGATACCAGTGTGGAAGCCAAGGGAAATACAATGACGTTGTTGGTGCTGTATTTATAGCTGGTGGTAGTCCCACCCTCAGCCTCATTGTCTGGAGTGCTGCTGGTATTGTCACAAAAAGCACAGCAGGCAATTTCTGCTCTCTACAAATGATTTATTTCTACACATGTGGGGAAAAAGCATTTGTTTTATTGGCTGGTTGTGATCTATTAAAAGAATCTTGTTGTAATGATTCTTCACTTTAGAGCCTTCTCGTTAGGTAAGACAGTTAATGATTGGAGAGCCTCCTGGAGGGGCAGGATGGCAGACATTCATTTCCACCTCACAGAAGGTAAGGGAACCATAACCTTTACCTTCTGTCTGGATAAATATTCCTACTAAACTTGCAAAAATGAATGCAAAAGTTTTAGTGACTTAGGCAAAGTCATAGAATCATGGACTCGTAGAGTGGTAAGGTTGGAAGGGACCTCAAAGCTCAGCCAGTTCCAACCCCCTGCCATAGGCAGGGACACCTCCCACTAGTACAGGTCACTCAAGGCCTCCTCCAACCTGGCTTTGAAGACCTCCAGGGAGGGAGCAGCCACAACCTCCCTGGGCAACCTGTGCCAGTGTCTCACCACCCTCACTGCAAACAACTTCCTCCTAACATCCACTTGCAATCTCCCCTCTGACACTTCAAACCCATTGCCCCTTGTCCTGCCATTGCAAGACCTTCTCAATAGTCCCTCCCCAGCCTTCCTGGAGCCCCCTTCAGATCCTGCAAGGCTACCCCAAGGTCTCCTGGAAGCCTTCTCTTCTGCAGGCTGCAGAGCCCCAACTCTCTCAGCCTGTCCTCACAGCACAGCTGCTGCAGCCCTCTCAGCATCTTGGTGGCCTCCTCTGGACCCGCTCCAACACTTCCATGTCCTTCCTGTGCTGGGGGCTCCAGAACTGCACACAGGACTGCAGCTGGGGTCTGAGGAGAGCAGAGCCAAGGGGCACAATCCCCTCCCTTGCCCTGCTGCCCACACTGCTCTTGCTGCAGCCCAGCACACAGTTGCTGTCTGGGCTGCACTCACACTGCAGCCTCATCTTGAGCTTTTCAGCACCCCACACCCCCAGGGCCTGTTCCTCAGGGCTGCTCTCAGCCATTCCCCACCCAGCCTGGAGCTGTGCTTGGCATTGTGCCTACCCAGGTGCAGGACCTTGCACTTGGCCTTGTTGAATTAGAAGAGGTTTTGTCCAAGGCATTTAAACAAGATCAGTTCATCTACAGCTATCTTGCTCCTTTAAGTTACTAATTTGCAAAGAACTCCTGGCTTTGGGGAGACCAGGTCAGACAGGAGCTGTTCTCCTCACGTTACAGGTATCTGTCAGAAATACAGCATGGAAGGAAAGGCAAAAAGCTGGGTTAGGTACAACAGGAACTAGATGACATCTCAGCAGTTAGGTAGGCAATGGAGAGTTTAAGCTGAAAGGACATGCACCTGGGTAACTGCTCTTAGGTACCACGTAGCTGGAAACAACCAGTTGTACAGGAAATTCTCTCTGGCTTCTGTTTTCCCAACTATGCAGAGATTTGCTCTGTTTTTAACAGAGCTGAGCACCTGAGACTAACCAAGTTGCAACCTGGAAAGTGAATGTTCCCTGGTAGCCCTGATACAACTAATGGATACTGGTTATAGAACCATGGAATCAGTCAAGGTTGGAAGGGACCACAAGGACCATCCAGTTCCAGCCCCCCTGCCATGCCCAGGGACACCCTACCCTAGAGCAGGCTGCCCACAGCCTCATCCAGCCTGGCCTTAAACACCTCCAGGCATGGGGCCTCAACCCCCTCCCTGAGCAACCCCTGCCAGCCTCTCACCACTCTCATGCTCAACAATTTCCTCCTCACCTCCAGGCTGAATCTCCTCNCTGCCCTCCAGCTGTCAGCTGCACCACACAGCTTGGTGTGCTCAGCAAACCTGCTGAGGCTGCACTCAGTTCCTCTGTCCATGGCACCCACACAGACTGGTTCCAGGGCTGATCCCTGAGGGATCAGTTCTGCACCATACAAGCTGGCAGATTTTGCTGCCACTTTTCTTAAAGAAGACAGCCCATGGCTTTGTGATGATGCCTGCTACCCAACACCTCAGTGGGCTTTGGCACCAGCTGTGAGGGCTTTTTCTGCACTTAATTTTACCCAGGCATTGACTAAGCTGGGAACAGGAGTGGGATTCACTATCAGAAGAGCTTACATTTCCCATTCCTATCTCTGGCCATTTAGCTGGGCCATCATTTTTGTTGGGCTGCTTTTCTTTCCGGCCTGGAGATTCTACTACTACACAAAGCACAAGTGGCTTTTTACATATCACAATTCCAGAGTCCAGATAATTGAAGGAAAGGTTTTATCTCTGAGGAGCAGCATTCTAAATGTACCAAGGCTTGATGGCATAGCAAGAGCCTTGTTTCTGTCTTACAGCTCATTTTAACAAGGACCAAAGCACACAAGTGTCATGCCAGCCCCAGAGAGTGTTTCCAGAGCCTAGAGCCTGTTACTTTGTGAAAACACTGAGGTTTATTTAATAGTACTTGAATCAGAAATATACTTCTGTTTTTAAAGGTCTTTGAAATCTTCTGAACTCTAATCACAAAGTTAAGATCTTATATAAGTTGTTACAGCCTGATGGCCTAAGCTAATGATTATTTTTAAATCACTCCAGAAATAAAGATTTGGAAATTGAAATGGAAAACGAATGTCTTGTACCCATCAGAAACTACTCTGATTTCTTTCCCTTCTTTTTCCCTGCTTTGTTGTGTATTTTTCATTTCAGTTTGTCTCACAGCTCACCAGGTCAGGATGTACTGCAGCTACTATTACTATTATTATTTTTCCAAGCACGCTTAGTCCCACCAGAGAAAACTAAATTTGACCTGAGTGACTTTTCTTCTTGAGGTGCTGCAGCTTTACAGTCTTCTGAGTTTGAAAGTGCTTTCACCAGAAGTGTTAGAAAGAGGTATCCTGATTTATTTTTTTTCCTTATGAAGGGCCATGGGATGTGGAGAGAATAAGGAAATGAGGAAGAGGAAAGAGAGAGGAAGAGAGATGCAAAAGTCCCAAGGGAGCAAAGGAATACAGCCTGGACTGGCACCAGGAACATGCTCCTTTGTGATGTGAAGGTCTAAGGACCTCTGAAGGTGCTGCACAGTCATGGTGGGTTTAAGGTAGCACAGAACTCTATTTCAGATACATTACTGAATTAAATAGCTTTAAAAAGGAAGGTGTCCATCCAAATCCTGTTCTCAGCCACACAGACAGATACTTGAGCAGCTGAGTGCAGTTGAGACACATCCCTGCCTGTGGTGGGGAGCCTGGAGCAGATGATCTCCAAGGTCCCTTCAGACCTAAGCCATTCTATGATTCTGTGGAAATGCAATCATACAGATCTTGAGAAGGGTCCAGTGCAGTGCTGCCAGGCTGCTCTGGGGGCCTGGCACAGCTGTCTTTGGGGAAGAGGCTGAGGGATGTGGACTTAGAATCATAGAATCATAGAAAGGTAAGGTTGGAAGGAGACCTCAAGGATCATCCAGTTCCAACCCCCTGCCATAGGCAGGGACACCTCCCACTAGCACAGCTCACTCAAGGCCTCCCCCAGCCTGGCCTTGAACACCTCCAGAGAGGGAGCAGCCACAACCTCCCTGGGCAACCTGTGCCAGTGTCTCACTTGTTTGTCCTGGAGAGGAGATGGCTTTAGGGGACCTGATGGAAGCCCCCTAGTGCAAGGCAGACATCAGGAGACTGAGAAAGGCTCTATTAGGAGGTGCATAACAGGACAACAAGAGACAAATGTCCATTGGAACAGAGAAAGCTACCAAGTGGTACCAAGCAAAGAAAGGCCATCAAAAGCCCAGTGCTTTGTGGACAGGGAAGCAAGGGTGCAGGGTGGCAGAGAGGCTGTGGTGTCTGTCAGCACTGCTGTACACAACCTGGAGCAATCTGACCTGGCCTCAGACCTACCCACGCTGAGCAGCAGCTTGGACTAGGGACCTGAGGAGGTCCCTTTCACCTGAATTGTTCTGTCACCTTGTCTTCCTGCTTCTTCCCTAATACCTACATAAGGGCTACAGGTGGAATATGGTCAGGTACATATTTCAGGAAGCTCCCTGAAACTTTGGCTGTTGATATAAAAGGAAACTTGGATGCTGGGTCCTATAGGATCTATTTCAGGAATCTCCCTGAAACTTTGGCTATTGATCTAAAAGGAAACTTGGATGCTGGGTCCTATAGGATCTATTTCAGGAAGGTCCCTGAAAATTTGACTATTGATCTGAAAGGAAACTTGGATGCTAGGTCCTATAGGATCTATTTCAGGAAGGTCCCTGAAACTTTGGCTATTGATCTAAAAGGAACTTGGATGCTGGGTCCTATAGGATCTATTTCAGGAATCTCCCTGAAACTTTGGCTATTGATCTAAAAGGAACTTGGATGCTGGGTCCTATAGGATCTATTTCAGGAAGCTCCCTGAAACTTTGGCTATTGATCTAAAAGGAACTTGGATGCTGGGTCCTATAGGATTTCTAAAACCTCCTTTCCCTTACCCTCAGGAAGCATTTTACTTTCAACCTTGAAAATGGACACAGGCAGTGGCTGGATTTTGCATGTCACAAGTTGCTCCTCCTTCCACAATAAGCCTTCATAAGAGCACAGACAAAGGACATTTCTGTTCCAGTGGACCTGAGCACCATTCCTGGCTGTTTTATGATCTGGTATAAACACAGCCTCTGGGCATAGACCTCCACTGCATGGTAGCATGCCCAGGGCACAGGCATACGTAGGTGGGCTCTCGACCCACTTGACAGCCTTATGAACATCAGGTGTTCTGAAAATGAAGCACTTCCTATGCTGCTGGCAAGATGTTTGTGTGAAAGACAGAGAGCCACAGCCACAGCACCAAAGGTTTTCTTACAAGCTGAAATCCTTGGCAGCACCTACTTAGCTTTGCTGGGAAATCAGCCCAAACAGCAGGCTTGTAGGAGAAAAGATGAAGAGCTTCTTTCCATGGACCTCTGTGAAACCAGGCCATGCCATGATGCTGATCTCTGTGCCACTGGCTTGCTGTCTCTCAGGCTGCCCTAGGGAAGCATCAACAAGTCAGCATTGTGATGCATCTGTGAAACCCATCTCCAGTGGAGGAAGAGCAGAGGAATACACACACACACAAACCTGTAATTCTCAAAGTTTCTGACAAGCAGAGCCTCTGTATGGTCTCTTTGGCCTCTATGCAACCTTAACGAGCTGTAGTTGCTGTCTGTTTGAAGTCCTGCTGGGCTAGAGAATTGTGAGAGACACAGCAACTGTCTACCTGTATAAGCAATTCACTCTCCTGCTCCAGATCACCTGAGTCGACAGGTTGGCATATTCCATGCTGATTTTCCTGTGAATTTCCTTCTTTATGTAGCCAGCTTATTTATTTAAAGTGGCTAAAGCTGTTATGCATTGCTTGAGAAACACAGAATTGTGTTGCTGCCCTTTCCTATCACATGAAGTAAGGCATTTGACTCTGTCCCACATGGCATCCTGGGCACCAAGCTGGAAACACATGGACTGGATGTGTGCAGCACTGCTGGGTAAGGAACTGGCTGGATGGTGGCACCCAGAGAGTGGTGATCAAGGGCACAATGTCCACCTGCAGACCAGTGCCAAGTGGCTCCCTCAGGGGTCAGTGCTGGCACCAGTGCTGTTTGACAGCTTTGTCAGTGCCATGGACAGAGGAATCAGTGCAGCCTCAGCAAGTGTGCAGCTGGCACCAAGCTGTGTGGCACAGTCACTTGCTAGAGGGCAGGGATCCATCCAGAGGGACCTGCACAGGCTGCAGAGCTGTGCCCAGGCCAACCTCATGACATTCAACAAGGCCAAGTGTAAGGTCCTGCANGGTGGTGAGACACTGGCACAGGTTGCCCAGGGAGGTTGTGGCTGCTCCCTCCCTGGAGGTGTTCAAGGCCAGGTTGGAGGAGGCCCTGAGTGACCTGTACTAGTGGGAGGTGTCCCTGCCTATGGCAGGGGGTTGGAACTAGATGATCCTTGAGGTCCCTTCCAACCTTACCATTCTATGATTCTATGAAGGAAAACAAAGTGAGCCCCTTAGTTTTACAAGCTGTATGGTTTTAAGTCATTCCCTAGTCACAGGGGCTTGCATATCACCATCAAATGAACATTTTTCTTTGGAATGCAGTGGCACACAAAAGAAACAAGATTTACTATGGTTTTTAATAACAGCAGCACCTCAGTCAGAAGTAAAGGATGAGCAATTGGCATTTCATTCAGGCTGGCTGTGGCACCAGGCATAGTCTCTCAGGAGTGCTGGGCTGAAGACACTTCTGTGTGCTTCTGTCTCTTGCTGCAGGAAGAGATTTTGTTCACCAGCCCAGGTCTTTGCATCTCCTATGCATTTTTTCCACCCTGCTGCAGATTTGACTTTCTGGCTTGGGGTTGATAATGTAACTTTATCTTCTTGGCCATTGCTTGTGTACTTCTGTTCTTTCTCTTGATAAAACACCAGTAAAAGGAAGGTGAGCTGCAGCTCATAATAAAAGCAAAGTAAGAAGGGAAGAATCTTGTTTCTCCTCAGAAGTTTTTGCAAATCTTTTCCTTCACTACAGCTATGGTTCAATTCATTCCCCCAAATATAGGCATAAAGGAAAAACCAAACCAAACTGAATGATTGAATTCTGGATTGAATTCAGGAACAGTATGCTTGTACACACTCCTCTAGTGAATCTGTTTACCTGACCAGCCGAGCTGCATTTACAGTGCTTTGCTCAAACTGTGCCCAGCAGCCAGCATTTGACAGAGAATTGGGCCATGTACATGCTAAAGGCAGTGAATGTGGTGTAGCTCCCTTCCCTGGGTGTCTTGGAATGTTATTACTTGACATGGCTTAAAAATACCACTTGAAAAAGAAAAAAAGGAGTCTGATTTAGGACCAGATTCACTGACACATTCCAGTTGCTCTGTGCTTGTCTGGTGATAGAAAACAGCAGTAAACTAACAAGCTGAAGTGGATTTATGATTGCTTTGCATATCTGACATGACATGAGCTATTAGGGCATACCAGAAGCAGTGCTCTCTTCTTTAGTGATGGGTGGAGATAAAGGGAAAGGGAGTTTGTTCTGGCTTATAAAAGCATTCCTGGCAATGCAGAATAAAATAATAAATCCAGTTTAGCTGTATGTTAATGATCTTTTAGTATTGATTTGATTGTCTTCTCTTTATAGTTATCAGTGGATGTCAAGACAGCATAACCATCCTGTGGATATCAAAATGCTAACCAAAGTGGAATAGCAACTCACAGATATATAGGGCCAGGAGGATGCTCAGAGGGCTGGAGCTGCTCTGCTGTGGGGACAGACTGAAAGAGTTGGGGCTGTGCAGGCTGGAGAAGAGAAGGATCCCAGGTGACCTTCTTGTGGCCTTCCAGGATCTGAAGGAGGTTACAAAAAAGCTGGGAAGGGACTTTGGAGGCTGTCAGGGAGTGCCAGGACTGGGGGGAATGGAGCAAAGCTGGAGGTGAGGAGATTCAGCCTGGAGGTGAGGAGGAAGTTGTTGAGCATGAGAGTGGTGAGAGCCTGGCAGGGGTTGCCCAGGGAGGGGGTTGAGGCCCCATGCCTGGAGGTGTTTAAGGCCAGGCTGGATGAGGCTGTGGGCAGCCTGCTCTAGGGTAGGGTGTCCCTGGGCATGGCAGGGGGGTTGGAGCTGGATGGTCCTTGTGGTCCCTTCCGACCCTGACTGATTCTATGGTTCTGTGATTCTATATAAGAAACATTGGAAGGCTTTTTTAGATGAAGACCTTGTGAGTATGACATAGTCAGCTGCACTCACCGTGGGCTTCCTCTCCTTCCTGCTCACACAGCTTAGCCCATCCAGCCTCAGTGAAAGCCTGTTGCTCTCAAGAAGGAATGCCTCCCATGTCATGCAGGGCAGAGACATTCAATCATGTCTGTCTTACACGTGACATAAAGGGTTTCACTGAGCCGCAGCAACCTGAATTGTGCAGTTGAAAGCCTTTGTCATCCCAGCTGAGGAATGTCTTAAACATTAAATTGGCCTTGGCCTCTCTGACAGGGTGATGAGAGTACACAAGTATCTCACCCAGCACTAATTGCTTGGAAAATTAAATGCTTTTATGTTTTTGCAGGTTAGCTCAGTGTGCATGCATTGATAACAACAACAGCAACAACAGAACATTAAGGTCTTTCTTCACTGCATTCAGAATGTTTTCCTTGTGACAGTGTCACTGCTGATGCAGAGCATGGATTTGTGCATTAAAAACGTCATACTCTGAAGCATGGCTTTTGTGTCACTCTGGCATGGTCCCCTAGGAAACAGTCAAGCACAAGGACTCTGCCCAGATATGGAGAGCTGCTCTTATGGCAGCTGGGTGAAGCAAATCTTACCAGTTGGGAATGTATTAGATCGAGCTGTTTCTCAAAGGTGAGGGGATTAGAAACAAGGATTAAAGTGATTCTGTGAGGGGACAAACTGAATTGGTGCTGTATGGGAGCCACAGGTACCCAGCAAACATGCAAGTGTGAATGGTGCTTGTTGTGTAAGGACTGTAACGGAAAGGAGATGCAGAAGGTGGTAAGACTGCATGCTCAGCTCTATTCGCTTGAGTCACTCAGCTGCCTCTGTGTCTGTGTGTTGGCAATGTGATCTTGGATCACATTGGGTGATTCTGTGCCCCACAACCTCCCTGGAGGTGTTCAAGGCCAGGCTGGATCAGGCCTTGAGTGACCTGTACTAGTGGGAGGTGTCCCTGCCTATGGCAGGGGATTGGAACTGGCTGAGCTTTGAGGTCCCTTCCAACCTTCCCATTCTATGATTCTATGATTCCATGATTATCCATCTTTGCCATTCTATGGCCTATCCCTAGAATGCTCATCTCTCCACTCAGAGCTTTCACTTCTAAGTTTCTCTGTCCTGAATTTTTTTTATGCCTGAGGCAGGAATCTAACTCAAACGACCACAGCACATGGGTAGATATCTGCAGATGAAATGCAGCCAAGCTGTATTTTTCTGGTGGCTGTCCCAACCAGCAATTGCAATCAAACAGATATTAAACACCAAGAGTGAAGCTTGAGCACAGCTGTCCTCAGCAAGGCATCAGTAGTTAGATTACAGTTTTTCTGGCATCTTCCAAGGAAAGTCTAATTCAACCTTTTAAAAGCTGATTGTCAAATTGTTTCATGAAAACTGAGCGAGCTCAACGTTCGGTTGACAACTGTCATTTAACCAGCAGCTCCCTGAGGCAAACCCAAATGCCTCTTCTCTCTGATGAAGGCAGCAGCAGCAGTCTGGCCAGGCGGGCGCGTTGTGCAATGGCCAAGTGGTATGATGAACGTAAACATCCTCGGCATTTCTTGGCCTGCTTCTCCAGACCTTCTCTGCCTTGTCAGAATGTGCAGGGAGATAGATCAGGAGTCCAAATGAGAATAGACTGCTGTTGCAAATCATAAAATTTAATGATGATAGAACTTTAATCTGAGATAAACCTGCATACCCCCGGTGGGAAAAAGCAGTGACCACCAGAGCAGTGTGGCCACCCAAGGCAGGGCTGATGTGGCTTCAGATACTGCGTTGAGAGCCAGAGGTAATGAACTAGATTATAATTCTCCTTCCATCAGATAAGCTCGCTGTGAAAATATTTTCCCCCCTCAGATATTCTACACATTTTCCAGATGCCCTATCTACTGTGGGCTCTCTCTTCAGCTTCCTCCCTCTTTGCTCTTGTAAACACACACATCTCCATGCAGTTCCCATCGCTTACACGTCAGTCTTGCCTTTCCTGCTCGCTGAATCGCCGCCACACCGACGCTCTCATTTTGTCTACTGTATCGTGCACGACTGTCTACCAAACAGCTACTTAGGCTTATGACATTGGCCAGTAGTATAGTCCTGCCTGTAAGTGCAGCAGTGTTGACTCCTACAAGAAACTTGTTCCATTATTGGAAAGTTTTGTCCTTTGCATTTATGCTGCACCTTAGTGACCTGCAAGCAAAGCAGAGCTGCAGCCCAAGGTTATGGCTGTTTCAAATTTGCTCCTGATTCTAAGCAATCCTGTATGGCCTTCTTCCCATGAAGCAGGTGACATTGCATGTTTAGTAGAAAAGTGAATGATAAAATGCTGTCTGTATCCTCAAAGGAGAGTGACTAAGTGCACCATGAAGGAGGCCAGTCTTTGCATGTGAAAAATTGGGTGAGGCAGATTTGAGATTCAAAGGAAGTGTAAATATGTTTGGTTCTGAGCCGAGTACCTGGAAGAGCCATTGCCATAAATTGAGAAATGTGCTTTTCAGTGGTGAATGTGTCCAAACCATGCCTAAGTGTCGCGGCTGGCCTGAACAGGCCAGAATAGACTTATACATATCCTGGCTNTTGCGCTCTGCTTCTGACAGTGTTCTCTCTCACTGCCTTATTGCATCCTGAACTGCCTGCAAACTGCCTGCCAAGAGCTTACCAGGAGCAGGCTCTCAATGCCTCCATGCAATCAGCCTGCACAGCCAGTGTGACACCGTGCTGAGACTGCACATGGCATTGCACCCTGCCTGCACCTGAAAGCCTCCTGCCAAGATGGGAAGCCCTGGAGATACACAGATCATCCAGAGGAGATCAGGACCAGGTCAGAGACTGTCTGCCTCCTTTCCCCAGCAGCTGACAAGAAACCAACAGAAGTCCCTGAAAGTGTTTGGGTACTGTTTGAAGCTGTAGCCAGCCCTGGCAGTCAGGAGATATTTTGTGAGTGAATACTTCAAGCCTCTTGTAATTCACCATTGGCTTCTGCCATAAGCAAGAAGGAGCTCCTTGAGTCCCCCTAGTGGGCAAGCGGAGTATTGACCGCAAGCGGTGTAGTGACTGCCAGCAGTACACTAACCACAGGAACCTTCTCTTCCAGTTCAGTCGAGTTCAATTAAGGCTGCATATTACTACTAGTTAGATCCTGTGTTATCATCTGTATAAAGTTTGCATGACTGTGTGAAGAATCAATTATTATTAAAAAACAGTGGTCAGGGTGGCAAGAGCTCTGAACGCCAAAATTAATAAACACTATTAATTTTGAAAAATTACATCTGGCATCAATTAATTACCCCTCCATTACACTAAGTGAGTTTTCCAGGTGAGATTCAGAGTAAGGAAGGTAAGAGGCCATTCTTACGTACCTCGTTTGATGTGAATCACCCTTACTATTTAACTGGGGCTCTTCGTGTGTGTGAGGATTACTGGCAAGACCAAAGTGCTTCTAGGATAATGCACAGCTTTATTTGTTTTAGTGCAGCAGAGGTATTGATCATGCTGCATATTTTGTTTGACAAGCCAACCACCTTTTGCTGAAGCAAAATGACTTTAATGTGTTGTACTGGGTATGTTTTAAATTATGACCTGTGAGACTTACTAGAAATCACAGAAGTAAATCAAACAAAAAAGTTTTACTGGTTGCAATTCTGTGGTTTATACATCTGTGTTTTGCCCTGCACACCTCAAATAATGTGTTCAGTTTTAGGTCCCCTACTACAAGAAGGATGTTGGGTTGCTGGAGAGTGCCTCTGGAAGGGCATTGGAGCTGGTGAAGGGCCTGGAGAACAGGTCTTAGGAGGGGTGGTTGAAGGAACTGGGATTGTTTAGTCTGGAGAAGAGGAACCTGAGGGGAAAGCTTACTGCTTTCTGCAGCCACCTTTCTGCAGCTACAAAAGGAGATTGTCATGAGGTGAGAGGTCAATCTCTTCTCCCTAGTGTCAAGTGATAGAACAAGAGAAACTGGCCTCAAACTGTGTCAGGGGAGGTTTAGATTATCCAAGCTAGGAAAAAAATATTTACTAAAACAGTGATCAGGCATTGGAATGGGCTGCTCAGGTAGGTGCTGGAGTCACTGTCCCTGGAGTGCAGACATGGCCCTTAAGGACATGGTTTAATGACCATGGTGGTCTTAGGTTGGCAGCTGGACTTGATCTCAAGGGTCTTTTCCCAACCTACACAATTCTGTGATTCTATTATTTTATTTTGAGCTGATTTTGAGCACAGGTAAAATTCAATTTGCTAAGTATTTTTGCTGAAAAAGTGCTTAGCGTTTCCTGGGGAGCATCACAACAGTGCCCTGTGCATATAAACTACTTCTTTATGAGTAAAATCAGGCTCTGGGAACAGGACACATCTGCAGTGTTCTGCCCAGCCTGACAGGCATTTTCACACTCTCCTCCTAGTAACGTTTGCATATCAAGATGCAGTCGCTGACTTGTTGAGAAGGTACTCTTGTGTGGAAGGGATGGTGTCGAAAATTGTGGCCTGAGTAAAGCTAGAGAGAAGCTGGGGCAAGACACACATGCCTTGGCAAGGTCAGGGTAAGCTACAGGACCAGGCTCCCCTTTTCCTGCTCTCAGTGTCAGGCACAAGCCTGCGACTGCCACTCAGCAGTCCCTGTGTCCCTGGCCCTAGATATAAGGCAGTTTACTCAGGCCCCCAAGTGTGCCCAAGGGTACTCTCAAGGGCAAACCAGATCATTCTGCAGATCTTTTTGTTTCCCTGAACCTCCCAGTGCTCAGCCTGGGGCAAAGTAGCTCACATCAGGCACAGGGCAGTGCTTGCCTTAATTGCACAATTGAGGCCCTGGAAGAAGAGAACAGAGGAAACCTTTATTTTTGTACAGAACTGATACAGTACAGACAGAGTCTGCACAATAATGCTCCATTTATTGCCCTTCTCTTGCTTTCTACCTCCTAGTGACCTAGCAGGAGCAGAGGTCACTTAACTGCATGGTAGCTCTGAGCTCTGCAGCAACTGTAGGAGACTGCCAATTATTCATTGTTTTCCCACAGTTTATCAGTCCCTGCAATATGAATCTCTGTAGTGTTCTGACTGTCTGGGGGGACTGCCTTTCCCCTCCCTCTCCATCACACAGACTTGCTCTTTTCACATCTGCAGAAGCCTTTTTTTCCCCCCAACATTCCTGTAGCAGCCACTGTGAAAGTGTTCAGTGCACTTCCATCTTCTAACACCCTTTAGAAACAGGAGTCTTCCCTTGCACACTCTTCCCTTCACAGCACCTAGAACTACTCTACTGTAGCTAACAGTCAGTAATCATAGAATCATAGAATGGGAAGGTTGGAAGGGACCTCACAGATCATCCAGTTCCAACCCCCTGCCATAGGCAGGGACACCTCCCACTAGTACAGGGCACTCAAGGCCTCCTCCAGCCTGGCCTTCAACACCTCCAGGGAGGTTGTGGAGCACAATGTAATTGAAGATCACTTTGGGTGATTCTGTGCTCCACAACCTCCCTGGGCAACCTGTGCCAGTGTCTCACCACCCTCACTGCAAACAACTTCCTCCTAACATCCACTTGCAATCTCCCCTCTGACACTTCAAACCCATTCCCCTTGTCCTGCCATTGCAAGACCTTCTCAATAGTCCCTCCCCAGCCTTCCTGGAGCCCCCTTCAGATCCTGGAAGGCCACTCCAAGGTCTCCTGGAAGCCTTCTCTTCTGCAGGCTGCAGAGCCCCAACTCTCTCAGCCTGTCCTCACAGCACAGCTGCTGCAGCCCTCTCAGCATCTTGGTGGCCTCCTCTGGACCCACTCCAACAGTTCAAACCAGTTCAATCCAGTGTCATGCTTGTCCTCTTCCATGTCACACGTTCTCATGACTTCCCAGGAGTTCCCCCAGCTGGGGAATCCTTGAAAGATTCTCATGCACTTCAAGATGTATAACACGCACCTCCAGTTCCCTCTTATCAAATGTTCACTGTGGTGGGCTGCAGTTTGGGCACTCAGAATGAAAGGATGGCAAAAGAGAGCAATTCTAAGCATCTTCTGAAGGGGAAGTCTATGAAATGCAGCAATTTGCTTTTATTTGCTCTTTTGCATAGCCACTGATTTCACACTGAGAGATGCTGACTCCCTACTCTGGTGCCATGCCAATGAAATGATTAGACCCTGAGTAGCCCCATTCATTGTGGCCCTATTAATCTAAGCCCATTTCCAGGCTGAGATGAGAACATCTGGTCCTCTGAGCAGCTGACATGGAAGCATTTGTTCCTCTGCATGGCTGAGCACTGATTTTGGCTGGAGACTCTAACAGAGCTCCACTGATTTAAACTTGCACAGGACTCAAAATTGTATTGGAATCATTTTCATCTTAATTTTCATCAGGATCCTTTGATCCTTGCCCAGGGAGGTTGTGGCTGCTCCCTCCCTGGAGGGGTTGAAGGCCAGGTTGGAGGAGGCCTTGAGTGACCTGTGCTAGTGGGAGGTGTCCCTGCCTATGGCAGGGGGTTGGAACTGGCTGAGCTTTGAGGTCCCTTCCAACCTTCCCATTCTATGATTCTATGATTCTATGATTTGGATTGTCATGCAAGGTCTCTTGTCTAGCCTTGGCAAGCTCACCTGGAAGGTGGTTCTTTAGAAATGCATGGGTTTAGATCTCTGTCCTCCTCGTTTTCAGCACACTGAGCTTGGTCCCTCCCTCAGTGCCCTAGTGTGTCCTTAGTGTAAACACTTTGCCTTCACTTGGCCTTTTTCTGGGTGCATTCTGGCACAAGTGAGTGCAAAATCCAACCTTCTAGTGATTAATTCTATGACATTGAATTTTCTGAATTGTAGCTTATAAAACTGAAGAAGTGATAGTAGGTTAAAAAGACTTATATTGCCCAGTGTGTTTCAGGTGAAGAATTATTCCACATCCAAATCCTTTTGTTTAAATACCTAAATGCTAACTAAGCCATTTATTTTTATTTGGCAGAAAGGCAGAGGTGAGATAGCTCAGCCTTCCAAGGTTCAGGATGTCTTATGTCAGTGTGGAACAGTATGAAAAACTGTGTAGACTAGTTATAGACCAATAGCCCAAATATTTAGTTGTCTCTCATGTAAGCATTTGTCTGGTGTTCAGGGTAGAAATGTAAGACCAAATCTGTGCTCTTGCATTACATTAAGTCACTGCAAAGTCCCTATCTAAGAATACTAAACTTACTTACTCAGTTTCCAATTCTTAAATTTCGATTTAAACTGTTTCCATCTAATAACCATGTAAGCTGGAGTAAATACAATGGTAAGGATGGAAGTGACCTCAAAGATCATCTAGTTCCAAGCCCCTGCAATAGGCAGGGACACCTCCCACTAGTACAGGACACTCAAGGCCTCCTCCAACCTAGTCTTGAACACCTCCAGGGAGGTTGTGGAGCACAGAAGCACCCAATGTGATCAAAGTGATATGGATTGAAGTGTCAGTGCCATGAACAGAGGAATCAGTGCAGCCTCAGAGGAATCAGTGCAGCCTCAGCAAGTGTGCAGCTGGCACCAAGCTGTGTGGCACAGTCACTTGCTAGAGGGCAGGGATCCATCCAGAGGGACCTGCACAGGCTGCAGAGCTGTGCCCAGGCCAACCTCAGGACATTCAACAAGGCCAAGTGCAAGGTCCTGCACCTGGGTAGGCACAATCCCAAGCACAACTGCAGGCTGGGTGGGGAATGGCTGAGAGCAGCCCTGAGGAACAGGCCCTGGGGGTCTGGGGTGATGAAAAGCTCAAGATGAGGCTGCAGTGTGAGTGCAGCCCAGACAGCAACTGTGTGCTGGGCTGCAGCAAGAGCAGTGTGGGCAGCAGGGCAAGGGAGGGGATTCTGCCCCTTTGCTCTGCTCTCCTCAGACCCCAGCTGCAGTCCTGTGTGCAGTTCTGGAGCCCCCAGCACAGGAAGGACATGGAAGTGTTGGAGCCAGTCCAGAGGAGGCCACCAAGATGCTGAGAGGGCTGCAGCAGCTCTGCTGTGAGGACAGGCTGAGAGAGTTGGGGCTCTGCAGCCTGGAGAAGAGAAGGCTTCCAGGAGACCTTGGAGTGGCCTTCCAGGATCTGAAGGGGGCTCCAGGAAGGCTGGGGAGGGACTATTGACAAGGTCTTGCAATGCCAGGACAAGGGGCAATGGGTTTGAAGTGGCAGAGGGGAGATTGAAAGTGGATGTTAGGAGGAAGTTGTTTGCAGTGAGGGTGGTGAGACACTGGCACAGGTTGCCCAGGGAGGTTGTGGCTGCTCCCTCCCTGGAGGTGTTCAAGGCCAGGTTGGAGGAGGCCTTGAGTGACCTGTGCTAGTGGGAGGTGTCCCTGCCTATGGCAGGGGGTTGGAACTGGCTGAGCTTTGAGGTCCCTTCCAACCTTACCATTCTATGATTCTGTGTCTTTTCCGAACCCTGTCCTCTGTGTATGTCTTTAGTGACATTCAGTCAGAGCATTGTTCAGAAAGAACACTTCATGTTGTGTTCCATGTCGTGTTGGCAACAGCATTGCTAAGCATTTAGCTTCTCTCTGGTGGAAGCTGGTGGAGCAGGACAGGAGCTTAATTATTAGAATGCTTAATGCCTTGTTGCCCTGCTCTTCCATGACTCAACTTCTTATGTGTTCTGGCATTTGCCTCCTGGTTCTTTCCTTTTGCTCTTTTGCTGTGACTTGGTCGTTTGTAGAGCTGCTGTCTCTGATTAAATAAGTGGTGCAGCAGGACCTATTGCTCACCCTGAAATGTTTTATAAAGAAAAAGTAATGACTCCAAATATTTACATGATGTGGTTTGCATGACGCTCACTCGTCCCATTTCTGGCTGCACCTGAAGAACAAGGTTTTTTAATGTGATATGCTTACAGATCTTAAGCCAAAGCCTCTTCTCTAGTGCATAAGAGCAGATTGTAATGAATCAGTAGGTGTTACATACAGGTACCCAAAAGTCAGTTCTGACTGGGCAGTTTGGCAGTGAGCTCCCCATTTTAATGTTGTGCCTGGAAATCTGGTTCTGTCTGGGGAGAGGTGACAGCTTCATCTCCTCGTTTCACTTTGCTTTTGCATCCTTCTTATGCAGGTCTTTAATTTAGAATCACGGAAGGGACCTCAGAGCTCATTCAGTTCCAACCCCCTGCCATAGGCAGGGACATTTCCCATTAGTACAGGACACTCAAGGCCTCGTCCAACCTGGCCTTGAGCACCCTCAGGGAAGCCGTGGAGCACAGAATCACCCAATGCACCCCCAGCATGTTTGCAGATGAGGTCAAGCTGAGAGCTGTGTTTGATAAGACTGAAGGATGGGATGTCATCCAGAGGGACCCAGACAGGCTGGAGAAGTGGGCTGAGGAGAATCTCATGAGGTTCAGTAAAGCAAAGTGCAAGGTCCTGCACCTAGGTCAGGGCAATCCTCAGTATCAGTGCAGGATGGGGGATGATGGGTTTGAAGTGTGAGAGGGGAGTTTGAAAGTGGATGTTAGGAGAAAGTTGTTTGCAGTGAGGGTGGTGAGACACTGGCACAGGTTGTCCAGGGAGGTTGTGGCTGTTCCCTCCCTGGAGGTGTTGAAGGCCAAGTTGGAGGAGGCCTTAAGTGCCCTGTACTAGTGGGAGGTGTCCCTGCCTATGGCAGGGGGTTGGAACTGGATGATCTGTGAGGTCCCTTCCAACCTTACCATTCTATCATTCTATGATTTATGTATGTTCAGGTTCTTCAGGTGGTCCTGAACTTGACCTTGCCTTACAATGAGAGGGACTTCACCCTACTGCTTCACACCCAGTGGTCCACTGGCTGGGGAGGGGAACAGTGCAAGGTTGTCAGTGAAGACTGAGGCAGTCATTTCAAAGCAGGAATAATGTGTGTGTGGGATATGCTATTTTCCAAATCTCCAGTGAACATCTCACTCCTTTCCACTGTGGTCCCTGTAAAACACTTATCTGAACAGACTGAGTTATTACTCTTCATAAAGCAAGAACAGAAGGATTTACAAAGAGAGTTTTCCAGTTTGTTTTGATTTCACAGTTGAATTAGCAGAGCAATAAACCACAGCTCATTTATTTTTTCCCCTATTCATAGCAGAGCTATTAGTTATTTGAAATTATCTGTATTCTAATGCTCACTTCAGAGCATGGGGACAAATGCATATGACTGCATGCACTTAAAAGGATTGCTTAACTTCTTTGGAGATTTCTATCTACCTTTACATTTCCCTCCATCAAATAAATCCTGACCCTGCAGCCAATGGCTTCACTCTCTGAATTGTGCTGAAGAAAAACCATTCTGGTGCACATTGTTCCTCCTCAAAGAAATGATGTCTGGTTTATTTTTTTATTTTTTTCCAGTCTTCACTAACTTTTGAACTTTCAAATAGTTTCTCACTTTGATTTTGGATGTGTAAGATTCAGTGCTGAAGATTTTGCTAACCAGCATGCTTGTATTTTTCAGATTCCAAGAGGAACATTTTATTATATATGGCTTGTCAAGGCAGAGGTTAGAGATATCTTGAAATCTTTCCAGTACCCTCTGCTAGACTATAAAATGTGGAAGAAAAATGATGAATATTTCAAAGGTATAATGGGATCAAAATGATAAGGTGTGAAGGCAGCACATGGCACAGCTGGTCAGAGTCAACCTTACCCACCAGCCTCTTCTTTCATCATCTTGGCAGGGCCATTTTTGGGGAAAGCACTGGAGGTCAGCATGAAGGAAACAATCATTAATGTTACATAGATGTTATATCTGGAGTCCTGTGTGCAGTTCTGGAGCCCCCAGCACAGGAAGGACATGGAAGTGTTGGAGTGGGTCCAGAGGAGGCCACCAAGATGCTGAGAGGGCTGCNTGTCTGTCTCTGCTTGTACATTGTGCTGAGCTCTAAATAGAGCTTCAGTCCTTAACTTTCAGCTGGCTGAGTCTAGTCTGGGGGATTTTCATGGCGGGGAGGTGGGGGTGCAAGTAACTCCCAAACCATGGCAATGATGAAGATGTTAAGCAGCACTTGGGGGCCCAGTACAGACCCCCAAGGGATGCTGCTTATTACCTACCTCCATCTGGACTTCAAGCTATTGATCACTACTCTACCATCCAGCCAATTTGCTATCTGCTGAACCCATTGAATCCATGTGTCTCCAGTTGAAGGATGTTGTGGGGGCCTTGCAGTCCAGAGCCAATTCCTCCTGCTTTGCTGGTGTAGTGATTCCACTACAGCTGGTGTAGTGATTTCCAGACAGCTCCTAGGCTGGTCAGACAAGACGTGCCCTTGGTGAAGCCATGCTGGCTTCTCCAATCACCTCCCCCTCCACCATGTGCTTTGTCAGAGCTTCTAGGAGGATCTGTCCCATGATCTTTCCAGACACAGAGCTGAGTCTGACAGGTTGGTAGTTCCTGGGGTCCCTCTTTCAAACTTTTTAAAATGGGTACAACATTTTCTTTCTTCTACCCTCCAGGGACTCCAGCTGGCTGCCAGGACTTCTCAAGTAGCATGGAGAGTGGCTTGGCAACCAGTTCTCTCAGGCCTCTGGGATTCATCTCATCAGGTCCTGTAGACTTGTGTATGGTCAGGTTTTCAGGTGGCCATAAGCTTTGTCTTTGCTTACAGTGGGAGGGACTTTGCTCCCCTGGACCCTATCTTGTGGTCCTTCAGCTTGGAAGGTGTGAGGAGAGAGGTTGCCAGCAAAGATTGAGACAAAATATTGTTGAGAACACTTAGGATATACTGGTAAAGGGCTTGCTGTGTTGGCAACTAAAGATCTGGAGAGTGCTGGGGCCCAATCCTGTGCAATATCTTTATTGATGATCTGGATAAGGGAACTGAGTCCATCATCAGTAAGTTTGCAGATGACACCAAGTTGGGAGCAAGTGTTGGTCTGTTGGAGGGTAGGAGGGCCCTGCAAAGGGACCTGGGCAGGTTGCATGGGTGGGCAGAGGCCAAGGTGATGAGATTGAACAAGGCTCAGTGCAGGCTTCTACACTTCAGCCACAACAAGCCCAAGCAGTGCTGCAGGCTGGGGCCAGAGTGGCTGAGAGCAGCCAGGCAGAGAGGGAGCTGGGGGTGCTGGGAGNTGAAGTATGTAAAACCAACAAAACACAACATATTTGAGTTTTTTTTCTATTTTTAGTTTATTTTTCTAACCTGTGTTCAGCACAACTGCAATGATTTACCTTGCTATAGGTCTGATGTCCTCAGGACTGAGGACACTCATGAAGCCTGGTGCAGAAATGTGACTGCTGACAGTTTTTGCTCTTTAACATGATGCTTTGGGGTTCTATGAGACTTTACTTTGGCTCTCATTCTTTCCATTTGTCAAGGCAGCTGCCTGATAGGAACTTAGATCATTTGGTGGGTGAAGGAATAGGTAAAAATGTTAACTACAGGTAGAGATAGAGATAGAGATAGAGAGGCAGAGACAGAGACAGAGACAGATAGATACAGATACAGATACAGATGCAGATGCAGATGCAGATAAGTCCAGATACAGATGCAGATCTAGGTGCAGATACAGATACAGATTCAGATAGATCCAGATCCAGATGCAGATCCAGGTGCAGATACAGATACAGATTCAGATAGATACAGATACAGATACAGATGCAGATGCAGATACAGATACGAGTAGATACAGATACGAGTAGATACAGATACAGATACAGACACAGATACAGATACAGATAGATACAGCTACAGCTACAGACACAGACACAGATCCAGATCCAGATCCAGATCCAGATCCAGATGTGTTTCAAATTCCCCTCTTTTTAAATTTATTTTTCCTCCTACACTCGCTGCTGAAAAAGCAACATTGGTAAGAAAAATCTGAACTGTGCAACTTTTATTGTCTGACCTTGTGTTACCACCACTTGAATGAAGATGTAGTGGTCTGAGGTACAAGTAAAGGCCCTGGAGCTAATAAACACTCTGGCAAAGAGAGCATGGAGAAGGAAATGCCAGGGTAGAGTCAGCACAGACAAAAAGTGACAGGAGGATGGATTTGTTTTCCTGAAGTGCTACCAGGTTTAGTAGTGGGTTAGGAGATGTCAAAACACAGGAAGAAGAACTTGCATAAACAAATCTGGAGTCAGTTACTAACATTATGACAGAGGTCTGTGATGAAAGGACAGATCCTGGTGAGTCACTGGGATTAAAACATTTAGTTAAAATTTAAATATTTAAGGACCTGTTCAATCTAAAATGAATAGGCTTCCACTCAGGAGTGCAGAGCCAGCGAGGGTACTCACATAACCAGAGCTAGCCAGCTAGCCAGGCAGTGCAGGGCACTGCCACCCAGCCTTGACAGCTCTGCAGTGTTGGGTGTGGGTAAGGTTACCTCACATTGTCACAGTTTAGTTCTGAAAAGGGAGGGTGATGCTTGTCCAAAGGCCAGATGTTTTGCAGGGAAAAACAACACAAACTCAAATTGTGAAAGCCAACTAACTGCACAACTACTGCAGGTGACACCCAGTTGGCATAAATGGTATCTAGTTGGCACAGATGGTATCTAGCTGGGTTAAGTACCACTGGAGCATGCAGGTGTCTGATAGTCACTGCAGCTGTGCTTGGCAGTTTGCAAAGGCTGCAGAACTCCTTAGGTGGCAGCTCTTGTTAGATGCCTCCCTGCTGAGCTGGAACACCTCTGGGATGCTTGAAGAAAGCCACTGATGACCTGAGGCCTGTCTCTAAACCCTGCCAGTGAATGGATTCTGATCCAGTCTGGGTATGCAGGTGCCCAAACTCTAGAGATGTTCTGAAGTGCTGATGCTGGTGTTTTGGAAATGGTGTTTAGTGGGCAAGGAGTCTGAACAGCAATAAAGGCATCAGATGAACCTTGACTTAGTTTAGACTTAACAGGGTATTAAATCCTCATCTCCAAGATGCTGGAGACTGCACTGATTGTCCTGGCCACAGGGTGTACAGCAGGTGACCCTTTCCTGGAGCAGGATGCTGCTGCTGCAATGAGTATGGCTCTTTGGTTTGGTAGCTTAGTGCTGAGAGCATGGTCCTGTGGTCCTTGGTGGCTGCTGCACTGGCTTGAAACACGGCTGGGCTGGGTTGAGGCTAATTGGAACATTTTAATGAAAATGATTAGATAATAGGCTGTGAAAAGCAAACAGTGGAGATGTCTGCTTCACTCACAGGCTTGCTGAGATGGATAAAAACAAGGACACAAACATAGATAACACAGAGAGTCTCTGGGAGCTGCTGTGGGCTTCTGCTGTGTAACCCAACTCATTACTCTGCTTCTAACCCCCCTTACCCATCCTCCAAACTCACCTTGCACGTAAGGCAGACCCTGGGGTAAGGCAGAGGGGTGGGGAGAAGGTGGAAGGGTGGTTGGGAGCCCCTCCTGGGGACTCTGATTTCTGGGAGGGGAATTGTGTTTCTGTATTCCCTTTAACTTGTCTATGTCTGTAACTATTCCTGTCTGTTGTGTCTATCTCTGCTTGTACATTGTGCTGAGCTGTGAATAGAGCTTCAGTCCTTAACTTCCAGCTGGCTGAGTCTAGTCTGGGGGATTTCACAGTATCAAGGTTGGAAGAGACCTCAAAGATCATCAAGTCCAACCCACTACCACAGACCTCAAGACCAGACCATGGCACCAAGTGCCACCAAGTGCCACTCATTTCATAGAGTGTGGAGGGGCAGGGAACTCCCAAACCTGGAGAGCCTGGCAGGGGTTGCCCAGGGAGGTGGTTGAGGCCCCATCCCTGGAGGTGTTTAAGGCCAGGCTGGATGAGGCTGTGGGCAGCCTGCTCTAGGGTAGGGTGTCCCTGCCCATGGCAAGGGGGTTGGGACTGGATGGTCCTTGTGGTCCCTTCCAGCCCTGACTGATTCTAAGGTTCTGTGGTTCTATGAACATGGAACAATGTGCTGTTCATT
The DNA here is from genome assembly GCA_013399055.1 of Ramphastos sulfuratus. Taxonomy (NCBI): domain Eukaryota; kingdom Metazoa; phylum Chordata; class Aves; order Piciformes; family Ramphastidae; genus Ramphastos; species Ramphastos sulfuratus. Next base: position 107,150 of record WBNM01030670.1, read on the forward strand.
ATGTAAGTTTTTACAAGATTTCTCCATGTGAAAAGTTATAGATATTATTTAGTATAATTTTATAAAGCTCCCAGCTTCATGAATGGATCTGTTTATGGGGCAAAAAGAGCAATAAAAAGTACTTATAATTTTTTCCATGTATCAGAAAAGGGAGAGGAAATGTCTGACAAATATTTCTTCTGGTTTCTGAGAATAGCTTCTTTCTGTGGAAAAAAAAACAACTCCTCTTGTCAAAGAAAAGCAAAACTTTATTTCCACCAAATATGCATCTTCTCTGCCTCTGAGAGGAATTTGTTCAGGTGGGTGATGAGGAAAGCCTAAGTCTTGTATCAAATTCAACATAACATGAGAACATGTAAGTGCTGTGGGAAATAGGCACAGTGGCTGTCTGCCACATCCAGCTGGCAGCTGGCACCAGTGCTGTGCCCCAGGGACCAGTGCTGGGCACAGTCCTGTTCAGTATCTTTATTGAGGATCTGGACCAGGGGATTGAGTCCAGCAGCAGTGAGTTTGCAGATGACACCAAGTTAGGAGCAAGTGTGGATTTGGTAGAGGGTAGGAGGGCACTGCAGAAGGACCTGGACAGGCTGGATGGGTGGGTACAGTCCAATACCATGAGCTTTAACAAGGCTCAGTGCAGGCTTCTACACTTCAGCCACAACAAGCCCAAGCAGTGCTCCAGGCTGGGCACAGAGTGGCTGAGAGCAGCCAGGCAGAGAGGGAGCTGGGAGTGCTGGGAGAGAGGAGCTGAAGATGAGGCAGCAGTGTGCCCAGGTGGGCAGCAGAGCCAATGGCATCCTGGCCTGGATCAGGAGCAGTGTGGCCAGCAGGAGCAGGGAGGTTCTTGTGCCCCTGTACTCAGCACTGCTCAGGCCACAGCTTGAGTGCTGTGTCCAGTTGTGGGCCCCTCCATTCAAGAGAGATGTTGAGGTGCTGAAAAAGAAAAAGAAAAAAAAAGAGAAAGAAAAAGAAAAAGAGAAAGAAAAAAAGAAAAAAGAAAAAAAAAAGAAAAAGAAAAAAGAAAAAGAAAAATAAAAAGAAAAAAAAAGAAAAAAGGAAAAGGAAAAGGAAAAGGAAAAGGAAAAGGAAAAGCAGAGGCATATTTTAAAACATTTTGTTGCAGCATGTTTTCAGCTGAGGTGTACCCAAGCTGTGATGATGCTGTTGAAAGCCTGTGCAGGCTGCTCCGTACCCAGGCTGCCAGCCTGGTATCTGATAGTGGCCATGTGCTCAGTGAGTGGCTCTCTGCCTTTGGTGCATAGTGCACTGAGATAAAACCAATGCTGCTCCGTTTGGTGTCTCTCTGGGTCTTGGTTGGGCTGTGACCAGGCCTGTTACAAGTTGATTTGCAGATGCAGGTTTGTTGATTCAGCTTTTTAAAATAGCTTTATTTGTTCCATGGTAATCCATCAGAGTCTGCCAAAGGAACTGCATTAATTTCTGTATTCACTATTTCTTCCCTGGAGAGAGGGTCGCTCATCAGAGTGATGCTGTCTCTGATCACTGATGCTTATTATTAGGCTCAGAGCTGGAACCAAAGCCAAATCAATAAAGTGCAGCAGCAGCTTTACCTGGCCAAGCAGGAAACACTCAACCATTAAGTTACCTGCTCTTAGTCACACAACTAATCCTAAGTCAAGCAAGAGCTTGATCCTGCTGCTTTCAGCATGATCCTTTCTCACACAGTCTCACTCTTAAGGCAAAGATAACTTCAACAAATCTTTGTTAATTTCTGCATAGCAGAGATTATCTTCAAATCTGTAGCAACAGAGTTGTATGTCACAGAGAATTGGTTTGTGAAGTGTAGTGGTCTCCATCTTGTTCGTAGTATGAAAGCAGAACATGAATTTTGTGGGGCTTCCCCAAAGCATAGACACAGCTTTTCCTAGAGTCATATCCACATTATTAGCTTTAAAATATTAATTGATTTCTTCTGTGGCTTTCCTCTGTTTTCTAGGACATTTGCCTGCCTTTTTTTTTTTTTTAATTATTTTTTACCAATTGGATATTCATGACTAAGCTCATGAAGTTCATAAGGACAAGAGCAGAGTCCTCCATCTGGGGAGGAATAACAGCAGGCACCAGCACAGGCTGGGGCTGCCCTGCTGGAAAGCAGCTCTGTGGAGAAAGACCTTGGAGTGCTGGTGGGCAGCAAGTGCTGCAGGGGCAGCAATGTGCCCTTGTGGCCAGGAGAGCCAATGGCAGTCTGGGGGACATCAGGAAAAGTGTGGCCAGCAGGGTTAGGGAGGTTCTTCATCCCCTCCACTCTGCCCTGGTGAGACCACAGCTGGAACACTGTGTCCAGTTCTGGGCCCCCCAGCTCAGGAGAGACAGGGACCTGCTGGAGAGAGTCCAGTGGAGGGCCACGAGGATGGGACTTGAGCATCTGCTCTACAAAGAGAGACTGAGAAGCCTGGGGCTGGTTAGTCTGGAGAAGGCTGAGAGGAGATCTCATCAGTATCTGATGGGTGGGGGTCAAGTGGCTGGGGCCAAGCTCTTTTTGCTGGTCAGCTACAAATTGGAACACAGAAGGTTTCAGCTCAACATGAGGGTGACAGAGCCCTGGAGCAGCAGGCTGCCCAGAGAGGCTATGGAGTCTCCTTCTCTGGAGACTTTCCAAACCCACCTGGATGGGTTCTTGTGTGGACTACCCTACGGGATCCTGCCTTGGCAGGAGAGTTGGACTGGATGATCTCTGGATGTCCCTTCCAATCTCTAAAGTTCTGTGGTTCTGTGAACGTCCTCTAGAGACAACCACAGTTGGGAATGGATATTCTATGCATTAAGAAAACATTTACCTCAAATGAAGAGAAATCTGTCTGCCCTTTTTCATCATACTCTGATAATGCAAACCTGTTAACATTCAGGTATGAATGAAAGTGTTTGGCAGTTGCTCCCTTTTTACACACACTGTAATCTAAATTTCAAATGATCTGTAATTCAGATCTGTGCATGTGGAAGCCTCCAGCAGAAGCAGATGACTTCTTTAGTTGAGGGAAGATGTGATGTGCATGGCAAAGTCTCCAAGCTGATTTCAAATTTGTGATTTCACTAATATGGGGACTATTGTATATTTTATATGGGGAAGCCTCCATTTAAATTTAATATTGCACCTGGGTAGGCACAATCCCAAGCACAGCTCCAGGCTGGGCAAGGAATGCTGAGAGCAGCCCTGAGGAACAGGACCTGAGGGTCTGGGGTGCTGAAAAGCTCAGGATGAGGCTGCAGTGTGAGTGCAGCCCAGACAGCAACTGTGTGCTGGGCTGCAGCAAGAGCAGTGTGGGCAGCAGGGCAAGGGAGGGGATTCTGCCCCTTGGCTCTGCTCTCCTCAGACCCCAGCTGCAGTCCTGTGTGCAGTTCTGGAGCCCCCAGCACAGGAAGGACATGGAAGTGTTGGAGTGGGTCCAGAGGAGGCCACCAAGATGCTGAGAGGGCTGCAGCAGCTGTGCTGTGAGGACAGGCTGAGAGAGTTGGGGCTCTGCAGCCTGCAGAAGAGAAGGCTTCCAGGAGACCTTGGAGTAGCCTTGCAGGATCTGAAGGGGGCTCCAGGAAGGCTGGGGAGGGACTATTGACAAGGGCTTGCAATGGCAGGCCAAGGGGCAATGGGTTTGAAGTGTCAGAGGGGAGATTGAAAGTGGATGTTAGGAGGAAGTTGTTTGCAGTGAGGGTGGTGAGACACTGGCACAGGTTGCCCAGGGAGGTTGTGGAGCACAGAATCACCCAAAGTGATCTTCGATCTTTGATCACATTGGGTGATTCTCTGCTCCACAACCTCCCTGGAGGTGTTCAAGGCCAGGTTGGAGGAGGCCTTGAGTGACTTGTGCTAGTGGGAGGTGTCCCTGCCTATGGCAGGGGCTTGGAACTGGATGAGCCTTGAGCTCCCTTCCAACCTTACCATTCTAGGATTCTATAAGTCTTGAGCTGCTGATTGTTGAAGGAGCAGAAAATCAACTCCATTCTCAAAATAGCTTGGAAAATCTTATCAAGAAGGTTCATTAGCAGCCTTCCCTTTCAGTAAGTCTTTCTTCTCTCCTCTCTAGGTTTCCTTTATTATCTAACATCTGACCCATGCTTATCAATCTGTATTGTAAAGACTTTAAAAGTGTCCAGCAGAGAGTCTGTGCTTGTAATGTGGGCAGAGATAAACATAACCTAGCAGCTTGTTTCCCATGATCCACCCATGAGCAGCTCATTTGAGGTTTATGGCTTCTTCCTCAGAGAAAACTCCTTCATTGTCTGCAGAGAATGATGGATTGGGTAAGCTGCTCTGAGGACAAGAAGCCACGGGAGAGGTCTCTGCCCCAGAGCCACAGCCTGGAAGGATGCTGATAGGTTATCACTGCCTTGGGACTGCAGGGAATGAGGCTCATGGATATGCTGTGGATAAACATCTAACAGGAACCAATTCCCTCTGCAATTGCTTTGGATCTGGCAGGCAGAGAGGTCATAGAATCATAGAATGGTAAGGTTGGAAGGGACCTCAGAGATCATCCAGTTCCAACCCCCTGCCATAGGCAGGGACACCTCCCACTAGCACAGGTCACTCAAGGCCTCCTCCAACCTGGCCTTCAACACCTCCAGGGAGGNCCTCCCAGAAATCAGAGACCCCAGGAGGGGCTCCCAAACACCCTTCCACCTTCTCCCCACCCCTATACCTTACCCCAAGGTTTTGAGGATTGGCCAGAGGAGGAGTTAGAAGAAAAGTGATTAGTGAAATTAATCGTCAGAGAGGAGAAGCCAGAAGTTTCTAGACAGCCCCAGACGCTGTGCCCCCGAGACTGTGACAAGCCTGACTGACATCTTTTGTTTTGAGTACTTATTCCTAAACATCTCAGCAAGCCTATGAGTGAAGTAGACATCACCATTGTTTTTCCTTTCACAGCCTACAGTATAGTTTTCTTCATTAAAATATTCCAATTAGCCTTAAACCAGCACACATGTCCTTCCTGTGCTGGGGGCTCCAGAGCTGCACACAGGACTGCAGCTGGGGTCTGAGGAGAGCAGAGCAAAGGGGCACAATCCCCTCCCTTGCCCTGCTGCCCACACTGCTCTTGCTGCAGCCCAGCACTCAGCTGCTCTCTGGTCGGCTGGCTGGCTCGGCTGGCTCGGTCAGGTCCTTGAGGCTGAGCTGGGTGCCAGAAAGTGTGCTCTGCATCTCAGGGTCTTACGTAATATCTGAAGAGTATGTCAGAGTCTTCTTTCATGAGGAGTAGCTGAACTCTTTAGTTTTCATCTGGAGCTTAATTAGGGAGAACTGATTGCTGGGAAAATGTATTTCGTTTAGGAGGGTAAGGAAATAGAAACAAGTTTTCCATTGTCTGTCAGCTTTCATCATCCTCATCACTAGTGGGAGGTGTCCCTGCCTATGGCAGGGGGTTGGAACTGGATGATCTCTGGGGTCCCTTCCAACCTTACCATTCATATGATTCTATGATTCTCTGATCTTGCTGTAAAAAAAATAGGATCAGTCAAGCTTAGTGATTGCTTTAGTGCAAACACAAATATGCACATACATATTGGCATTTTCATGATGAAATCAGGATTTCTGAGTGTCTTATGAGATGCTATTTCCCCATCCTGTTCTTATTTCCACTTGCTTTGTTTTTCCTACTTGTTGCCAGCTTGGAGAATGATCTTTCATTCTGTTTCTCCCACAGAAACCCATTCTAATTAATAGCTCTGTGCATATATGTCTGAAATCCATGATGAAAATCCTTTCTTGGGTGTAATTTATCAGCTGCATTGAGGCTGGCGACCGAGCTGCCAATGGGAGAAGTGTTTGAATGAATGCAGCCTCCTGATCTTTGCCTTTACAATGCCCTTTTGTTCCATAACTTTCATGTGGGAAGATTAGGGAGGGTCAGTAAACAAAAATGTCTTTGCACTTCTTAAGAGACCTAAGTGCTCTGCCGGTAAAGTCAGCAACTTCCCATTGACTTTAAAATAATTTGGAATAGAGGAGTTCCTTTCACAGCACTGGAGTTCTGGCTTGGGCAGTGGCTATTGTCTTCTGATTCCCTACCCTCAGACCCACTGCAGAGGGGCTGAGCCACCTGGCATGGGGAGCTTTTGCCTCTTTTGCCTTATCAACACAGGGATTATGTATCATTGAGTGCAGGTACTTCTCATTCCAGTCAACACATTTCCTTTATAATACATATTTCCTTTATAAATTCTAACACATGACAAATGTTTTGTAACAGACTCAAAGACAAATGAACTACTCAATTCTTGCACCTGCTCACACTCCATGTTGTTCTCTGGGGCTGTGGAGGAATCAAGAGGAATTTGGAGAGTTATAGAAGAGTGATAAGGTGTAGAGAATGCTGCTCACAGCATGGAATCATAGACTCACAGAATGGCAAGGTTGGAAGGGACCTCAAAGCTCAGCCAGTTCCAACCCCCTGCCATAGGCAGGGACACCTCCCACTAGTACAGGTCACTCAAGGCCTCCTCCAACCTGGCCTTCAACACCTCCAGGGAGGGAGCAGCCACAACCTCCCTGGGCAACCTGTGCCAGTGTCTCACCACCCTCACTGCAAACAACTTCCTCCTAACATCCACTTTCAATCTCCCCTCTGACACTTCAAACCCATTGCCCCTTGTCCTGCCACNTTTGGCTTTCTGGCTTTAAATTGCAAGAAAGACAAGGGCTATGGGAGAATGTGGCAGTTAAAAGCCTTCACCCATCCTGCTCTTAGGAAATCATCCCAGGAAGCTGCTTCTGAGTCATGAGTGACCTGTACTAGTGGGAGGTGTCCCTGCCTATGGCAGGGGGTTGGAACTGGATGATCTTTGAGGTCCCTTCCAACCTTACCATTCTGTGATCCTATGATAAACTACACCAAAACAGATCTGTAAGTCTGATGCTGCACCTTAGCCTTTGCCTGATGTGAAAACTTCAGAATCAGGCCTCAAGAAGATAATTTTGATGCAGCATGGATTGAGCAAAGTAAGAGGTACCTGGATAATCCCCTACACTGCTAAGGCAAGCAGTTCAAAATAAAACAGATGTCCAAACCCCAAATGCTGCTCAGGTCACTGAGATGAGCCATTAGGTACACAGTGCTGGCCAGTTCATAACACTGAAGCTTTGGAAGGCATCTGGATGCTAATAACTGACCTAAAGATGTAGCTGCTCCTTCCAACCATTTACAAACACAGGCAATTATGCAATGCTCTGACATCATTGCTGCTAGCAGCTGCAAACCTCCCCTGAACATCTGTCTGCAGTGCTGTTCTCACAGTGCAGCTGCCAAAGCTAGCTGAGCAAATGAAAAGTACATTGCTGTTTTTATAAAGAAAGGTTGCCTTTCTGATGGCAAAATGCTCTGGTGAAAACTCCTCTTTCAACAGCTCTTTGTGCCATTTCTACAGCCTTCAGTTGTGTTTTGTCTCATGGGAATGTGGAGCACTGGAGAATGTGGAAGTTGTTTGCAATGAGGGTGGTGAGACACTGGCACAGGTTGCTCAGGGAGGTTGTGGAGCACAGAATCACCCAATGTGATCTTTGATCTTTGATCACATTGGGAAATTCTGTGCTCCACAACCTCCCTGGAGGTGTTGAAGGCCAGGTTGGACGAGACCTTGAGCAACCTGCTCTAGCAGGAGGTGTCCCTGCCTATGGCAGGGGGTTGGAACTGGCTGAGCTTTGAGGTCCCTTCCAACCTCACCATTCTATGGTTCTATGAAAAGCCACCCAGCTGGTACCTTGCAGGCTGGCTGCTCAGCATTTCAGCATTAGGAACATCCAGCTCTGTGTGCTAAGCTTTCCCTGCATTGTGATCCAGCTGCTTTTGTTTTTAAACCAGTCCTTTACAGGCCTTGTTAAGTATTCTCTGTCTCTCAAATGAGCCATTAGGTCATCAGGGAACATGATTTATTGAAGTGCATTTTGTGAACAGAGAGTTCATCTCTGTTTCCCAAGGAAGTGAGGGAGAAATCTGCCAAAAAGGAACTAAGGTTAGGACCCAACAGATATCAGTTCCTCCAGAGTTCCTCTAAAAGTCACTTCTAAATGGATGTGAGATGTAAGCAGAAAGAAAACCTCCAGTGAAATGCTGAATGAAGGACACCAGCATGGTGGCTTGCATCTCTAAAATTAAACCCACTCTAGCTTGAGTGCAAAGAAAGGCCTAGTGCCTAGCAGGCTGATTGCACCAAGGGCAAGGTCCTGCAG
>WBNM01030671.1:13561-38030 GCA_013399055.1 Ramphastos sulfuratus
CTCGCCACACTATTCCTGATATAGGCCAGGATGCCATTGGCTTTCTTGGCCACCTGGGCACACTGCTGGCTCATGTTCAGTCACTATTGATCAGTACCCCCAGCTCCCTGTCTGCCTGGCTGCTCTCCAGCCAGTCCGTCCCCAGCCTGTAGCACTGCTTGGGGTTGTTGTGGCCAAAGTGCTCTTCACCCCCTAACATCTGTTCTGACAGGCCTTTAGATTGTGGGAGAAGGTTTTCTGTTATGCCAATTATTATAGACTGTTGTTTTCCCTGTCTATGTGCTTTACCTGCTGTGTAAAGATATATATAAAGCCTCAGACTGTCAGAATGAAAGTTCTCACTTAAAGTTCTTGCTGAATCTAAGTGTGGACTGTGACTTTCTCCCACAATCACCTGGTTTTTAAAATGCTCTTTATAAAGAAGAAATCTCAGTGGAGACTCCTTCTCAGGAGAAAGGAAAAACAAGTTTTAGTCAGCAGCATACTCATCCAACAGATTGTTACAAACAACTATCACACGTGCAGAAAGACCAGATTTGCCAGGGAAATGATCCATCTTTGGTCTACCCTGTTGTGTGGCCAACAGCATCCAAAGTCTGCTTACAGTGTGCAGTGTGCACATATTTGTGTTTGTAATCTGAATATCCTTCTAGAAGTAACAGAGCTCTGAAGAAAGAAAGAACATAAATATAATCTCTGCAAGTAAACATTATCTTTAGAAACCTGACTAAAACTGTGAAGATTAAACTCGACCCCAATTGTGGGATTAGGACAGATCTTCCTCATGGCACAATTTACTTAGCAGAATCCTCTGGATATACAAAATTATTTTCTGCCATATATGAGATTTCAAGTATTTAAAGTGCCCCTGGTGTTTTCTCTTCATCATTAGCAGCATGCTAAAATTTAGTTTCCTGATGCTAAACACTGCCAAAGCATGGCTAAATGGGTGAAATTTAAAGTGAGAAGTTTGATATCTCAGTTCGTACATTGGAATTAACTTTTAGGCCACAATGAGTTAACTGGTACCCATTTTGGGACAAAAAAAAAAAAAATCATGGAATCATAGAATGGTAAGGTTGGAAGGAGACCTCAAGGATCATCCAGTTCCAACCCCGTGCCATAGGCAGGGACACCTCCCACTAGTACAGATCACTCAAGGCTTNGTATATGCTTGCTCACAAATCCAATAAACGTTTTAGCCATGTATTTAACAAGCTATAGTATATTTTCCTGCAAATATGGGAAGAATTCTCTGCAATGAACAAAATAATTCAGAAAAATAGCCCAATCCATCTACTTACCTTACTTAAACTTTAGGATTCACTTAAATGTGTAACTTGCCTATTAATAATATAATCTGCATATTCTGTAACAATGTAAGCCACAATTCAAACATAACACACCTAAAATTTAAATAAAACATAAAGCTAGTATCCTTTTTGGTTTGCCTAAAAAGCTTCTGATATGGGGAAAAACCACTTACAAACAAGGTTTGTTTCAATTATACACATAAATTATTGAGCATGATGCCAACAATGCCATCTGGGAACAGGTTGCCCAGGGAGGTTGTGGCTGCTCCCTCCCTGAAGGTGTTCCAGGCCAGGTTGGATGAAGCCTTGTGTAACCTGTACTAATGGGAGATGTCCCTGCTTATGGCAAGGAGTTGGAACTAGATGATCCTTGAGGTCCCTTCCAACCTTACCATTCTATGATTCTATGATCTTTTCCAAAGCAACACAAAAGTAAGATTCAGACTCAAAGTTTCCATTGACTCAGAGATGGATAGTACAAAAGTACTTTTGTTTACAGCAGAAAAGGCAATACATAAGTCTATTCCTTATCAGATTCAATAGCATGGCATTAAATGACAGTTAACTCCCCAGAACAGCCTAGACACACTTTCAGTGACAGAAATACTAGCAAAGATTGTAAGGTGTTTGTATTCAAATGGGATTTTGATCTTTTGCTGCCATTCATGCATGTCAATAAAATCTTTCTCAAGCTATTTCACCCATTAAGACAAGAAGCAACACAAGAAGTTGCACATCATCCATCTTGGTTTCACCATTACTGTACCGTCTCACACTACCTTTCCTCAGCATGCAAAACATCAATTACCTTTAGTCAGGGTTTTTTTGTGGTGTGCCTGTGGAAGAGTTGTTTCAGGTACTGGTGTGGTTTTGTTTTTTCTCAAAGTGACTATGTCTCCTTCACATCTTCCTCAAAAAAGAGCAGGGATTGAATGTTATCTCTTCTACAATGAGTGTAAATAAAAGGAGTAAAATCTTACCTGATGGTTCCCAGCCCCTGCATATTTTAAGGGTCAGGCACCATAAAGAGCTAAGGAACCTACAGTCAGTATTAGAGAAACAGTCTTGTTTTCCAGTTTGATTATACCTGTACATCTCCTGATTTTGTAAGCTCAGAAAAAAACTGGAGCTGAATGCTGAAAGATCAAGGTCTCTACCTCTGAATGTTAGTAACATGCTTACACTTAGAAAGCCTGGCAATCTTTCTATGAAAAGCAACTAAAAAATAAAAATAATCAAACACAGGACTAAGCTAAGATTCATGTGTATTGTCCTAGGGAAGAGCTGTACAACTGAGGTCTTAGTTCAGCAGCACTGAATACTTCAGATGGAATCACACAATCAATTTAGTCATCTATTTATGCAGACACACCACAGACCTTAAGTATTTATTTCTGCATGGTACAGATCTGAGGCCAAAGTAAGCCCTGCATTTTCTGGATATGCCAGGGAGAAATGAAATTCTCTTTGAGTTGAGCCTTGAAATGGGTCACCTACTTACTGACCAAAATAATCTGACAAGTAGGCTACAGCACAAAAGATGAACATTATTTCTCAACATCATTGCCATGACCACAATTAACTTTCCATTGCCTTCACTAGCATCTAGTTTTCTAGTTAAGCTGCGGATGAGATTTCAGTCTGCAGGAACTTTCAGGGTTAGAGAGATTCAGAAAGTAAGGAGATTGAATCCTTCCATGAAACTGTGGCAGAATTGTACACTCTTAGCAATTAAATAGGATTCAGACAGGATCTTATCTTCAGATACCTGGGCTCCATCTTCAGTACAGTGGAACGGAAGTACACATTGTAATAACTTGACAGAACACAATGGGATTTTAAGCAGTCATCACTTTGAAAAGTAGATAGCGTCTTGAACCCACCAAGCTACTAATATCCATTTCACTGTGCATTACAGGCACCTCTGAAATGAAATTAATTATTGCTGCTTCCATCACTATTGTGGCACTTTCAACGCAGAGAAGTGAACATTGCACAAAATTCTGCATTATTCAGCAGTCTCGAGTACAGCACACAACAGCAGTAGGTATTGTAGGAGTGCACCAAAGACAAGGTGACCACACACCTCCATATTTTTCAGGTGCTTACTTTCACAGGGAAAAAAAGGAGGAATGGCTTGAGTTCACAGCTGCCACATCAAAGGAAGGAAAACAGCTGATAACTGCAGGGGTAGTCTGTGCTCCTGCAAGCCAGTTCTGCAAAGGAGAAGATACTCAACAACTCAGACCTGATCAGTATTTAAATCAATAAATCAATAAATGCTGTCATGAATTTCAAGCATGCTTCAGCTGGAACATCCACTCTTCTCATAGATACCACGTCCACACAAGCTAAAGACTATTCATCAGTTTTCCTAAGCTCAGCACATACAACAAGAGGACTGTGACCGGAGAAAACAACAAACAACTATGAGATGTAATCTATAAAAATCCTTGAGAGATTAGGGTTTCTTCAGATTAATTTTTCTTTTACAACAGTAAGAATAATTAAAAGGAGTTTCTTTGAATATTATACGCAGGAAGGCCAGCTGTGTCAGTCACACACATCCCTCCACCTTCTCTAAAAAGAAGCATTATGACTTAAAACATGCTCTTGTGCACCACCAGGAGTGAAAAACCCTACAGCTCACAGCTACATCAAAAAGGACATTTCAGTTTAATTCACTATTTTCACACACCAGAGCCACCAAACAGGGAAATGACATGGAGGGAGAGCTCTGGACTTGAAGTTTTTAGACAGAAATGCTTATTCAAAGCAGGATCATGTGAAGGTAAAGGTCCACATCATCTTTAAAATTCAGGTCACTGGTAGTCCTTAGCAACTAAAGTCATCAGATAATAACTTAGCAGCTATTGGTAATAATACATCTGAATACCTACTTATTTATTTACATTTCAGTAAACTCCCTCTCACTGAAAGAGGGAACCTGTACTTATTTACACCACAGCAAGAGATAGCTATGGGGTAACACACTAAAGCCAGTGGTGAATTTGTTTGTCCAGGACAGGAGAGATCTGTTTCAGATGCTCTCAGGAGGTGAAGTTTGCTGTAACTGGACCTTTCTGGTACCTGAGTTACTCTGTCCTTGCTTATGAATCTTCATGTTCCACTGCATTACAAAGCACATATGTAAACAAGGACAGCAGGACATGCAGATAAGCCAGGAAACAGCTGAGCTGCTATATGATCTTTTCACTAACTCTCTTTCAATTAGCCCATAGTCAGCTGAAGTCCACTTAGCCCTTTTGTCCACCTGAGTAGCACCTAAACAGCTCTTTTGTCTGCCATCCCTATCCAACTCTTCATTCTTGGAATATTGTCACAGAGCCTGTTCCCTTCATTACAGCTGCATCACATGAAATAATCCTTAACCAAAGCAGACTTATACCTGTTACATCAAGAGCAAAAACTGTCCTTCTGTGTGGTAGGACACTCCAAATTCCTTCTTCCTATCCCGCCCCCATCTCCAGAGGTTTGAATGGGGCAAGAAGAAGGCATGATAAACTGCTTCCCCCATCCACAGGGGCTTGAAGGGGGAACAGCAAAAGGTGCCTTTTCCACACATGTACTGACTCATGTGGAAGCCTGCACTGGAATCGGGCTGGTGGTTGGCTGGGTTCTTCATGCACAGTATATATGGCAAGTGGAAACTTTGTCTAGAAAAAGCATAAATGAAGTGAGGGGAAAAGCACAGAGTTCCTCGCTTTACAGAGGTCCCTGCCTTACAGAGTTCCTGCTTCCAGAGTTCCTGCTTGTGGACTGTCCCTGCTTTTGGACAGTCCCCCACTTCTGCACCATTCTATGCAAGTCTGCAAGCTTGGCAAGTCCTTAGGTCCAATTGCAAGAGCTGCCAGCAGCATCTAAACCTGGCTTCTCTCAGACCACACTGCAACCTGACCTCCTGTTCGCTGCCCCAAGTTGGGAAAGACACTAGCAGTTTGGCTTTCCCCATGCTGCTGAGGCAGTGCCATTCCACGAATCTTTGCCTCATGGAAGAAGTGCCTGATACACTTTTGACTTTTGGTAGTTTTTTCCACCCACCTAGAAGTTTTGCTGCGTGGATCCGCACGACTGGATATAACTTGCAGTTTCAGAAGGCTGACGAGTCACAGAGAAATTCAGCACGGGATCATCAACAACTTCCTACCTCATCTCCATGAGTAAAATCTGCTGCTCCCTTAGATCCTCTGCTTAGCCTTATTTTTGTAAGTGGGGTAAAGCTGTGTTGTAGCTTAGCCTTTTCCATTTCTGGCTTTCCTAAATCACTAAGCTTGCCCATAAGCTTCCTTGAAGATTTCTCAACTGAATTAGAGCCTGGAAATAAACTTTAACTAGTTCTGTATATAGTTTGGGGAAGGGTTTTTGGGAAAATAAAAATAATTCTATTTTTATAATTCTTGCCTTGGTCAATTAATTCCCAACCAAATCACTCTGAGAAAATTCAGTATCTTTTTATCTACATTTAGGGGCAGTTCATTCTTCATTAAAAAAAAGAAATGGAAAAAAGGTAACATAATAACATTAAAGTAGGAATAAAATTAGTTTCTAAAATATACAAACATTTATAACTACAGCAGGAATTTGTATTTCTAGTCACATGATACTCATTTCTTCAAGCTATGAATATCTCTCCATATCCACGCATGGTAAACTACCTGATAGGAGACACTGGAGTACTGTGTACAGTTNACCTGACCTCCTGTTCGCTGCCCCAAGTTGGGAAAGACACTAGCAGTTTGGCTTTCCCCATGCTGCTGAGGCAGTGCCATTCCACGAATCTTTGCCTCATGGAAGAAGTGCCTGATACACTTTTGACTTTTGGTAGTTTTTTCCACCCACCTAGAAGTTTTGCTGCGTGGATCCGCACGACTGGATATAACTTGCAGTTTCAGAAGGCTGACGAGTCACAGAGAAATTCAGCACGGGATCATCAACAACTTCCTACCTCATCTCCATGAGTAAAATCTGCTGCTCCCTTAGATCCTCTGCTTAGCCTTATTTTTGTAAGTGGGGTAAAGCTGTGTTGTAGCTTAGCCTTTTCCATTTCTGGCTTTCCTAAATCACTAAGCTTGCCCATAAGCTTCCTTGAAGATTTCTCAACTGAATTAGAGCCTGGAAATAAACTTTAACTAGTTCTGTATATAGTTTGGGGAAGGGTTTTTGGGAAAATAAAAATAATTCTATTTTTATAATTCTTGCCTTGGTCAATTAATTCCCAACCAAATCACTCTGAGAAAATTCAGTATCTTTTTATCTACATTTAGGGGCAGTTCATTCTTCATTAAAAAAAAGAAATGGAANAACCAAACCCACAAAAGAATAAACAGTGCTGACCTCTAATAATCTGACGAGACAAGGAACAACAGGCTCATGTAACATTTTACAGGAGAACAGAGAAGAGCTAGGAACAGGAGTGTTCCAAAATTAACTCTCATTTTCACAATTAGCTATTGCTGACTTTGATTGCCACAGATCATTAACAAGTTCTTAGACCAAATGCAAAGCAGTCATAAACAAAATGAGAAAAAAACAACCGCAGGGTTGCACTTGAAATGAGAAAAATGTACATATTTTTAACCAGATGGTCTCCTCTATAAGTTCTAAGCTTTTATAATATGAAACCATTACTCCATATAATAAGTATTACTTGCACGTTTTTAAATTCTAAGAAAACTTAACTGCTGCATCACCTGCAGCACAGACTTTCAGGAAATGTTAAGAATCAGGACAGATCCCCCAGTATCAACCTCTTTATTGACTAGCAGCCCAAAGCTGAAAACTCAAGTCATCTGTGTCATGGGCTCACACATACTCAATGAAGTCAAATATTTGTCAAAATAATTTGTTTTGGCAGGGATGGAGAAAAGAAAGCAAACCAGGCAGGATTATCAAAAAAAGGCAAAATGCCATGATTTTGTCCATTGTGTTGAATTTGGGAGCTGTAGCCTAGACAAAATACCTCATTAAATCAGTCAATGGAGAATGGATTCAGAGCATCCTTTTAAGAGCCTCTGGGTATGACATAAACCTGAACTAAGAGCAGAGTAGCAGATGGAAAAATCTTGTCTTAACTTAATTCCTTTCTGAACATGCAGACTCAGAATCATATAATTATTTTGGTAGGAAAAGCTTTAAGATCGTCCAGTCTACCCATTATCTAACCTTATCAAGCATTAGTGGTAAACTGCATGCCTTAGCACTACATTTCTGTATCTTTTAAATAACTCCAGGGATGGGGATTCAACCACATCACTGGGGAGCCTGTTCCAGTGTTTATCAACCACTCAAGAAGTTTCTGTTAATGTTCGATCTAAACCACTCCCGGTGCAACTTGAGTCCCGTCACTAGTTACTAGGGAGAACAGACCAAAATCTACTTTGCTACAACCTCCTTTCAGATAGTTGTAGAGAGCAATAAGGTCTCTCCACAGCCTCTTCTTCTCCAGACTGAATAATCCGAGTTCTTTCAGTTGCTCTTCAGACAACTTGTTCCTCAAACCCTTCACCAGCTTCATTACCCTTTTCTGGACAAGCTCCAGCAATTCAATGTCCTCCTTATAGTGAGAGACCCAAAATTTAACTCAGGACTCAAGGTGTGGTCTCACCTGTGCAGAGGGGGACAATCATCTCCCTGGTCGTCCTGCAGGTCACACTATTCCTGATACAGACCAGGATGCTGTTGGCCACCTTGGTCACCTGAGCACACTGCTGGCTCATGTTAAGCCACCTGTCCACCAACACTTCTCTCTCTGCTGGACAACTTTCCAGCCACTCAGCCCTAAGCCTGTAGCATTGTATGGGGTTGTTGTGACACAAGTGCAGGACCCAACACCTGGCTTTGTTAAACCTCGTACAGCTGACCTGTGGCCATCAATCCAGCCTGTCCAGATCCCTGTGCAGAGCCTTCCTACCCTCAATCAGATCAACACTACCTCCCAGCTTAGAGTCATCTGCAAACTTACTGAGGGTGCACTCAATCCCCTTGTCTAGATCATTGATAAAGACATCAAAGAGAACTGGCTCCCATACTGAAATTTGGGGAACCTCTCATTAACTGGATTTACCTCCATTCACTGCCACTCTTTGTGCCTAGCCATCCAGACATGTAGANATCCGAGTTCTTTCAGTTGCTCTTCAGACAACTTGTTCCTCAAACCCTTCACCAGCTTCATTACCCTTTTCTGGACAAGCTCCAGCAATTCAATGTCCTCCTTATAGTGAGAGACCCAAAATTTAACTCAGGACTCAAGGTGTGGTCTCACCTGTGCAGAGGGGGACAATCATCTCCCTGGTCGTCCTGCAGGTCACACTATTCCTGATACAGACCAGGATGCTGTTGGCCACCTTGGTCACCTGAGCACACTGCTGGCTCATGTTAAGCCACCTGTCCACCAACACTTCTCTCTCTGCTGGACAACTTTCCAGCCACTCAGCCCTAAGCCTGTAGCATTGTATGGGGTTGTTGTGACACAAGTGCAGGACCCAACACCTGGCTTTGTTAAACCTCGTACAGCTGACCTGTGGCCATCAATCCAGCCTGTCCAGATCCCTGTGCAGAGCCTTCCTACCCTCAATCAGATCAACACTACCTCCCAGCTTAGAGTCATCTGCAAACTTACTGAGGGTGCACTCAATCCCCTTGTCTAGATCATTGATAAAGACATCAAAGAGAACTGGCTCCCATACTGAAATTTGGGGAACCTCTCATTAACTGGATTTACCTCCATTCACTGCCACTCTTTGTGCCTAGCCATCCAGACATGTAGACGTGTCAAGGATATGTTAAGACTTATGTCAAAGATAACAGCATAGACTTCCTCCACCCAACTTTACTCACTCAACATACAAACTGAAGTTATTGATGAAACACAAACATGACCTAAGCTAGCTAAGGCCTTTATCAAGTTATGAAGCACAAATGACCACAGTTAAGGTATCAGGTGCTCTAGGATCCATTCAGAGGCCTTCAGAAGAATGACTCTGACCTTTACCAGGCTAGACTACACGCTCACACCTCAAGATCCCTGGTTAAGTGTCTCAAATAAATGTATACAAACCCACTTCTAAGAGTGATGGTCTATATTAAGAACAAAACTAAAACTGGTATCAATAGATATCTCCAAATGCATCTGTTTTAATTCAGACTTTATCTTTAAAGTGCTGCCAATCAAACTGGCAATAATTTACCCACCCCACTTACATAGTCCATAAGAAAGCACAGTTAACATCTGTGTCTTGCTTTCTTTCAAAACAAAGACAGGACATCAGCCTTCATAAAAGTGCCATATGGTGGTGCCAGTCTATGTTTCATGTCTTTCTGAGAACTCGTTTCTCAGAAACAGGGGAAGACAAATGTTTGGATTTCTAATTCATAGCAAGGAATTATTTTATGAGACATTTCAGTAAATGTGAGTAGCATATCAAGTAACATTTCTATAAAAGTACAAGAGCAAGTTGCTATGTATTTTTCAGCAATAATTAACTGACCATCAGCTTTGCAAATGCCACTTATTTTCTCTCATATAAGAGCTGCTTTATCTCTTGTTCCAATATGCAGCAGCCTGACAGAACACAAGTGCAAACAGCTTTCCGGATCATTGTCCTTGGACTCAAATACAAGCCATATTAATGTTCTTTTCCCCAGTGTTAAATGTTTTTGATAGCTAAGAGAAAGGCTTCATAGTGTAAGAGCTAGCTGCTAGATGAGGGCATCCCACTGTGGGCTGTATTTGGCACTTCTTTCCTATAATGTGAAAGCATGACAGCCATTAGTATAATTGGGATTTACAAGCCTGGATAATGAAGCAAAACTTATAAAAGACCCAAGAGTGAACATGAGCTATAACCAACAGGGGTGAATTTGATGTGTAAGCCATAATGCTGCTACTAGAGCATTTCTAGCTTTCATGAAAAACAAAATTCTTACTATTGATTTAGCATTCATATAGTTCATCTACTTTGTGCTTTTATCTCACACAAGTTTTCAAAAATAAAAGTGAAAAGCTGAAGCAAAGGAAATATTTCTAAAGCATGATACAGCCACACATTAATAATAATAACAACAATAACAACAACAACCTTTGAAAGGGAGAGATTAATGGATTAAAACTGCAGGGAGGCAGATGTGCAGGTCTTAATTTCTTCAGCTTTCCCATTAGCTGCTCAAAGGATCAGTGTTATGTGATTGGCATGGTTTGAATAACTGCTCCTCTCTGAACTTTACTTGTGAAAGGATTTTTCTAACACAGTCTATTTTTTTTAATGCTGTTCAAATTGCAATCAAAAGGTAGTCTATCTAAGTCATGGTCCTGCATATGTCCTCTAGAATTTATCTTCTCTCATATCCAAACTGAGTTGAAGACACAAAGGGCTTATCTCAAAAAGCTGCCCACATCCTGCCATGTGAACTCATGCTATCCTTCCAATTTCATCCTAATAAACTGTACCTGCCATATGTCCCTCTGCACTCATGAACAAATCACGCTACCTGACTCAAAATCAAGAGCTGTACTTATAAATTTCCTCTAGCAAAATGAACAGATGTCCAAGTTAGCAGAGAGAAAGAACTAAAGAATTCAGCTGAAGCAGACACCTATCTTGTCTGTATCCTTTCTACCCCTCAAACAGTGAATAACAAGGCAGTGAAACACAAATATACCTATTAGAAATTAAACCACAAGTATAACTCCTGCCCTGTTATTAAAATGAATTATAGAACTGTTGACACATAGAAGACAAACAGGAAAAACAAACAAAAAATCCAAAAACAAGACCAGAATTGTTCATCTAAGTGTTCTTGGTTTTTCGTGTGCGAAGACAGTCCTGTAATGTAGTCAGACATTCTACTCCAAAAACAATTAGGGAAAATGTTAAAGAGCAAGTCCAAAAGCTTGACACTTTTAGGGCCAGAGAATTTTGATAACTTGTATCCAAGACTTGTAACGGGAAAGGTCAAGAACTGTGTGGGAACTTAACAGTGTTCAATAAATCTTGGATCAAGAGAAATTTTCCGAAGAACCAACAGAATCATAGAATCACACAATCATAGAATGGTAAGGTTGGACGGGACCTCAAGCATCATCTAGTTCCAACCTCCTGCCATAGGCAGGGACACCTCCCACTAGTACAGGTTACTCAAGTCAGCACTGGTGTGGTGTATCTACTGAGGGCATAGAGCAGAACACAGGACATCACAGTCATGTCAGCTTGACATGCTTCAGGGTGCACAGTAAAGGGAAGAAGGAAGGACAGCTGATACTAACCAGAGTAGTGAAGAATTAACAGCAGGAAATATGGCCAAAACCAACTTCATAAACAACAGATCTTGTCTAATGAGGTTAACATTTTTACATTGTCTAATCACATTTCCTAATGAGATTACAAGTTTGACTAGTAAAGATACTTGGTGCTTAGGGACAGGGTTTAGTGTTTACCCTTGAGTGCTGGGTCAAGGGCTAGACTGGACAATCTTTGAGGTCTCTTCTATATGGATGTATTCTGTAATCTGTGATCTCTGCTATGGTATGCTTGTGACAGATTAAGGCTTTGTATTCATCTTAGCATATTTTGATGAAGAATGATGTAAAGAAAATCAATGCTATGCACATTTCACCAATGCAAAACCTGGCTGAGAGCTTAACATACGATTATAAATGAGAAACCATCAGCAAGCAGGTACATTTCTACCAAAACTCTTCAAGGTATCAGGTTTGCCCCTCTGGCACTGAGCATTGTTACAAAGATTCAAAGTACGATATGAGAACATTTGCAGTGCCATCTCTAGATAATATGAAGACTGAGGGAATGCATTATCAGGAGGACAGGTGACAGACACAGAACCACTCGAGCCATTTGTAATCTGAGCTCTGGGAAACAGCACAATTTTCTGTATATTTAAACAAAAAAGTCACATAACAGAAACATTAAATGTCCGGAAACAGCTGCAGTCTGCAAAACAGCAATTTTGAGAATTTTGGCATCACCTTACAGTGGTGAACACCAGCTCTTAACAGACTTATGCAGTCTGTAGGGATTGCACAATCCTAGGAGACACAAAGAAAGATCTTGCCTGGAACTACCATCTACTGCTGCAGAGGGCTGTTTACATCTCTGCCAACTCTGCTTTGCCAGAGTAAAACATTTACTCTACCTTCACCAATATCCAGACCTCTTTTAGTGCAGAAAAGCTTTCCTGGGAAGCAGGTATCAGCCTTCTATTGCTTTCTTTTCTCAAAGCTGCCACATTAAACAACAAGAAAAGAGATACACCTCAAAATTACATGTTCCTACCTACAATCATATAGTAAGCACAATGACATTTCATATTCTTCTCTAATGTCCTTTTGTCTTCAGCTGCCACTAGTTACACAAGCTATACTTACTATAAATCATTCTTCCATCTGCCAGTCCTGATTTGGTGACATCACTGGGTTAGCTCATGCTTCCTCAGAAACAAAGACAAATGCATCTTCCTCCATGGCACAGTGATCATCATTGCTTTCTCTTTCTCTCCAATTTGTTTTTTATTAAATTCAATGCATAATTGACTTTGTAGAAGTACATACTAGCCCCTGAAAAACCAGTGATCCAAACTGTTTAAATCTTTATCACTCCTTCAATCATTGTTCATTGACACGTGTTTCTAAAGTGCACACAGTACTTTCAGGAGAAAGTATAGTGGGTAGAGTCAGAGGAGGGCACATGTGGCAGCTCAAGAGAATACCCTCAGCTTCCAATTAGGCTCACGTCAGCCCATCCTTAAGGACATGAACTTGCTATTTTTCCCAGTCAGCTCAAAAGCATCACTACGCAAGCAGGAACAGCAGATTAAAAAACTACTTGAAAATGATCTTTGATTAGATCCCCAGAGGATTCTTCCCAAATGCCTGCTGCCTTTTTAATGGGCTTGTTTCTTTCAATAAGCGTCAGCTATGGCCTGCTACAGTTTCCTATATGCAAAGTGATTCTGTTTTCTACCTTAAGCTGAACAATGTATATTAGATTTAAAAAAAAAACAAAAACAAAACAAACAAACCCAAAAACCCTAAACAAACAAAAAACCCAACATGACCACACACAAAAACAAAACAACAACAACAAAAAATGTGTATGCAAAATCCATGTTCTGGGTAGGATGCGGTAATTCATCACCAAAATGTCTTCTTCCAACAGAAGTAGAAGCATGCACATCTTCCAGTCTCTTGTCAGACATCCAGTCTCCACAGACTTGTGATCCAGAGCAAATATCAAAGAATCTGAACTGTGACAAGATTTCCAGTGCTCAACGGGGACCATTTTCACTGGTAATCTGCCCCATTCACTACTGGTCACACCATCAGGATACTGTTCCCATATAGTTCCACTTTCTGGCCCATTCCCACCCTTGTCTTGCCCTGTCTCTTCAGTTCCTCACAGTTTATCAGACGTGCTCCCTGACTTCTCTCATGGTTTTGAAGACTTTTTATACCCTGACTTCTATCTGTAATGGTTACATATACAAGTAGTTCACTACGAACTTTTGATCATCATCAACCTCAGTTTCAAATAGTACTGAAACATATTTCATAGGGCAAACTAAATACTAACACTAATTCTGCATACAAGACCACACAAGTCACCTGAGCTATGTTGAAAATGCTGATAGCATATTCCTTAGTAAAATACTTAGTCAAATCTTAGATCCCACTTGTAGAAGTAGATGCCACTTGTGTGGCAGCTGTGCTATCTAATAATGGTACAAAAATGGGAAAAAAATATTTAGAAGTGCTAAATTCTTGCTTCATTATACACAAGGAAATCTGTATCAACATACAGCTGAAGATCTGAAGTTGCTCTGAGCATAAAAAAAACATTCAACATCACTCTGTGTTGTTTGTCCTTCTTTTTTGGCTATGCAACAAGAACTGAACTTGTCCCTTTGCCAAGACTGACCTTTGCAAATATTCTTACAAGTTTCCATGGCTTAGAAAATAGTTTTGCCTATGACAAAAATCCCTGTTCTCCTCCTACTGGAATATGAGAACTATGGCAAACTACTGCTTAACTAGTCCTTGTACTGAGTAATTTCATTTGCAAAACTGAGTATTTTGAATTTAAACATTGAGTTTAATTTATGTTTTCACAACTAGCTTGGGCAGGCTGTGACTGGGCAACTAGAGAGAGGAGTCAGCCAGTTTGTGGGAACCAGGAAACCTCACAGAGACTGACAGGACTCATCACTGGCTTCTGCCCACAGAGTTAGTCAAGAAAATGCAGCAAGGTTCCTAGCAGCTGTGGACACCCACTACACCTGCCCACTCTGCATCCCAGTTGTAACTATCATTCCTCCACGCCCAGCCCTGACCACAGAACCTCTTCTCAGCTCTACTGGGAGCAGTTTTACACACTTCACAGGTTAACAAAACCTGTTACAGTTAGTAAGTGGAAACAATGCAATATATGATCTGGAACTACAGTCCCTTTTCTCACTATAGCATCCAACTGCCCCTCTGCTCCATGACACACAATAAAATAAGAACTGTGCAACAAGACAGTCAGTATGCTTACTCTGCTGCAGAAGACAGAGGGAGTATATGTCACCCTTTAAAATTATAGTAATATTTAACAATAGAGATAGTCTTTGTCCCAGACTTTGCAAAAGACAGACCTGGAAACACTACCACAGTGTTTTCTGTGATGTTGTCCAACACTCACACGGAACCAAACAATTAGGATTTCTTGTCATCAGGGTGAATTAAGTTCACCTCTCTGTTCTTACTACAACCCTTGCAGCACAAATTAGCCTTTCAGAGCTAAAAAAGGCAAAGACTTCAGAACAAGCACGATGTTTGCTGTCTGACTAAAACCAATACAAGTCTATAGAGAAAAGAATTCCAGCCAGAAAGTAAATAGTTTGCTGCCTTGCCTACTTGCACAGTAACTTCTTAAAGTGAAAGGCAATCCCAAAAGCCTTTCAAGCCCTGGCAAACTTCTCAGAAAATAATTTTCTGCTCTTATGTTGCAGAACTTAGCCTGCACTGTGCATGATGCCCAGTTTCTCTCTCTGAAACTCCAGTGCACTGGGATCGCATAACAAACCAATGTAAGAGACATTATCCTACTTCAGCAACAGAAAGCAGTGAACTGGAATCCTTCATGAAACCAACACCAAAAAGACACATGATAGCACTAGAAAGTATAGTACTACTAAGCTTTTTGGACAACGAGTTCATGAGCTTCAAGATACTCTGGGCAGCAGTACCTGTATTCCCTCCCAGGTTACTCCACACTCGCTGACAAGCAAGGATATCACCCTTGGACACACTAACAGAAGATGGTAGGCAGCAGTTGGAGCCTATCTAATTACAAAAGTCAAAAGCTGTATTTACAATAACTTGTTCCCCTCCATCATACCTTCACTCCCTCAATGTACAAGACCTGTTCTCTCAATCGGTCTTCTACAACAAAACATTTCTGATACCATCCAAAGGTACCACAAGACTTTGCTGAAAGCAAAAAAACACACAATCAACTGCGGGAAGAGAAGAGGGTGCCCAGCCTACCTCCAAACCCAACACACTCCTTTCTTTTGACCAGAGAGGTCATGCTAGCCTGGAAGCAGTAACAAAAGGCAGATCAAGCAGTGACCAAGAGGGCTGAGTCACACTACAGAGAGCTGTATGTAGCAGAGGCCAGTCACACCTAAAAGCTGGTATTACACTACTCAAAATTGTGTGCTCACACTACTGGAATTGCACCCACAAAGCAACATGACATCAGTATGTCATCCCCAAAGGGAGAGAGGGCTTTTGTGACTAACTCAGGTGAAGACAGACATTCATCTGCTTTAGACATCACACACTCCAAGGAATGGCTAAGGCACACAAAATACCATAGCAAATACAGTAGAACCAAAGCAAAGGGAAAATTTTAAGAGGATCTTTTTCTTGTTTGGTATTTGTCATAAAAATGACAGTGGACTCGTGCTACTTAGTGCTTCCTTCCTGCGTTTTCTACCAACCCTCGCCGCTCCATTCAGAAATGCTTCTTCTCAATAAAATTCAATCAAGAAGATGGAATTACAAGGGAGGTGGGGGAGAACCTTCTGAAGTTTGTCACATTCAGCATCTCTAGAATGTTTGTGCTCAGACATTGCTTTGGTCAGATTATGTTTGATAAAGTATGGCATAGCAACCCCCATAATCACTGCTTGCCAGGGCTCACCACCTACAGTGGAAAATATGAAATACATTTCCACAGGTAAGTTCATCTCAGAAACATGTAAACATGGGGGCTTGTGGAGTCTCCCTCTCTGGAGATATTCAAGACTTACCTGGATGCATTCCTGTGTGATCTGATATAGGTGATTCTGCTCTGACAGGGAGGTTGGACTGGATGATCTTTCAAGGTCACTTCCAGCTCCTAACATTCTATGATTCTGTGACAAAACCCTCCTAAGAGCTGCCTGGAACTCATGCTTACCTCCTCCCCTCCACTGCATCAAATGTCAAAGTGCTTGCTGTTGTGAGCACTGCAGCCTTCACGTGCCAATGCACTGAGATGCTTTCTCCTGCTTTTCCGAGCTAGACACTCCAGTAACCTATCCCTGGTTCTCCTGAAGGAAAGAGATCAGAGAAAAGCCTGCAAGGAATGATACTTCAACAGGTCCAAAGTGCACAGTCCTCAGGCAAACCACACAGCAAACCCTGTTTTAAGAAACTATTTCACCTTATCTTGCTGTATACCAACACTGATCAGTAAAGAAGCTCTTAATACTAGTGTACAGAAAGGCCCAGATGGGAAGCTAGACCAGACAGCCTGAAAGAATCCATTTGAAAAGACATATTTTGCCCAGAACAATGCTGTCTGCCACAACCAGCAGGGAAGAAGTTAATGTTATGACAAACTCCACAGCTTCAACAATGTGGCATCCACACCCTGCTGCCTTTGACCAAAAGGACCAGAAAATAATGCTACAACACCCCTGAAAAGCAGGGCACATTTCAGGTATTCTTCTCCTTTAAAGAATCTTCAGCAGTTTCTAGCAATGCTCCAGTCTCCCTAAATAATTTGTGTTCCCAAATAAAGCTGCTGGCAAGTGGATTCTCTCAGGGCATACCCCTGCAAAGTGTTCTCTGACACAAATCCTACAAGAGCATTGCTGTGCTGGCTGTCCTTTAGACATGCACACACTGCATTGCCTCAGTTTCTGCATATAATTCAGATAACAGAACTTTATAGCTGCCAAGATCTTTGCTACTGTAGGTATATGAAAAACATCCTCTCCTTTCACTTTTTTCTCCTCTTGTTTGAAAGTTCTGTCCCTTCTTTACATCTTCTCTGTCTCCATGAATGTGTTTCCCTAGCTCATGCTAGGTGTCTCACTTGGTTCAGAAATCTTGTGCGCATTTAGGGGCTTATACTTGTAAAAGGTACTGGTTTTAACTACTTATCTCAGTCCCATTACCTGGACTGGTACCAATTACAGGCACACTTAGACTGGAGGATTACCTTTGTGTTAGCCTTTCTATCCTTAAAAGAAAAGCAATGTTGAAGTGAATAAAGACCACCTATGAAGTAGGCAAGATGTTTAGCAATGAGATTTTTAGCAGAGTAGTGCTAAAAATGAATGTTTTGGCTTCCTGAAACCCCAATCTCAGATAGATCCAAGTATGTCTAAACCATCTTCAGTAGTTACCTTATCTCTTATGCTTCAGTTTCAAGATTATTTACTTTTTCTTATTTTTCCAGGTCTTCCCAAGAATGTTATTCTGCTTATTCCAAGAGTCTGTGCATCCTTACAAACCACTCTGGTCTGTGAATCCAAACCAGTACTCAAGCAGTGAAACAGGACATGAAGAGGAACACCAAATCAACAAAACCAGTTGCCAGTTCTCCACTGCATAATTTAAATCTCACCTAAGAAGAGCAGGACTGGCTCAGACCAACATTTCCTACTCTCATCCTGTTTCCCTGAACTGCCAAATCCAGATGCCTGAAGAACAGCAAAAGTCAACTTCCCACTATTTTTCCCCTGTGTTTTTTAAACTGAGTGATGATACATGTCTGCTTTATTCTAAGTGAAACTTTAGACAATTTCCCCATGTATATCTAATTTCTCTTCAATCCTAGGACCTTTATTTTTTCCCCCCCAAGGTAATATCCTGCTAGTAACAGACTGTTAGAAAACCCAAACTATAAATCAAGTATATTCAAATTGTGGTCTTGCATTTCCAACAGATGAGCTTTTAAAAGCAGAAAATCCTGTTATCTGCTAGTTTCATGGCTTCACACTCCAGACTATCACACTCAAATTTCCCCTCTCAAAACTTCAAGCCTAACATCACCTGGTTCTACAATCCTTCTCTGTCCTGGTGGTATTTTTCAGACCTGCCTCTTGAGCAATGTTCATGCTGTGTTTCTTATTTTTCTCCCAAGAGTATCAACAAAAATTTTAAAAAGCACCCCCAGAATAGAGACTTAAAGGACTATGAACAGTCTTACTTCTCCCAAAGATTTCTACTCCTTGGATATTCTCCCAATTTAGGAAGTAATGAATTTTTGTAGACTTACTTAAAATCTCTGCTGTTGTATTTACAGTTTTATTGGCTTCTTTCTCTAGTACTTGAGAATGAAAGTTGTTACCATCTTGCTGAGGACCTGTGGTGCATCTGTCTCACCATATTGCCACTAATTCTGCAAGAAGGTTTGTAGCAAACAAAGAGGTTTCTGCCATCTGCTCTGTGCTAGGGTCTGTTACACAGCCTGACACAGTGAGAAAACCACTGCAAACACCAATTACTAACCCCTCGTTCCTAGAGGTTTGCATTTAGTTTTCTCTTTACTACTGCCAAATTAGACAACTCAGATAACTATTCTGCAACCACTCAGACATTACATCCAGGAGCACAAGCAATGAGCACAAGCAATGAGCAACTCAGATGAGCTTAGTCAGCTGAGCTCCACTCCTTTTTTGGTCAAGGGATTGGAAGTGTTGCCTGACACAGAACTAAGTATGGCTTATGTCTTGACATCAGACAGAAGAAAACCAGGTGCCACTGACCTGCAACCTGTACCCCAACTAACACAGTGCTCTGATATGCAGAACCTACCACTACATTTGATCTGGAGAGTAAATAATACATACAGATACATACATACTTGTCTTTCCATACATGTGTCATTAGACCACTCAGCTGGATGAAATCAGATGGGTTGAAAGGATGACAGGCAGTTTCCAAGTGCCTAACACTGACTTCTCTCAAGCAGTAGCACAGTGGTGCTTCACCAGTGTGTATGTGCTATATGAGCATATAAATTAGTGCCCTACTTTAAATCTGCAGTGAACAATGACAATGGAGAATACTACTCGGATCTCTGTGGTATTGCCACAAATCTAACACCGATAAATAGCTCAATCTACTGTCATGCTCAAGTTAAACACCTAAAGTGACTTTGTCTTGTAATCACATTTTTAAAATAAGTCATAAAGAGGGGTGCTAAGCACACTGGTTTGGGGTTAGGGTGTTTTGGGGGAGGTTGTGCAGGTATTCTGTTTTGAGTTTTTTTGTTTTATTTGGGTTTTAGTTCAGGAGATCAGACTGATCTGATCATAGTAGGCCATAGTAGATCTGATCTGTCATAGTAGGCCTAAGCACACCAAAATAGGCTTATATAGGCTTATAGCTTTTCTGCTGTCCCCCCTTCTGTGCTGGGGGAAGCAACCATGGGAAAGGAAAACAAAAGCCCTGGCTTCACCTAATGTGGTCAAGCTTGGTAAAGTGCCATCCTGATTGGCTAATCTATGTCCAAAGGCCCATTAGTCTCAGGCTATATTGATAAAAAGGGATGANCACCTGGATATCAAAATTCACATGGATTATTAATTTTGCATCATTCCTAACACTGACTTGAACAGTACTGAATGCATTTGGGAAATCTCACAAACGTTCCTCTCCCCAGCACATGCTGCTGGTACTGGTTTCCTCTTTCAGCTTTCTACATCATCACTCCTGCCACTTAAAGCCCTCCCTCTCTAACATAGAAAAGACTTCACAACCTCTCTAGGCAGCCTGCTCCAGTGTTGTCATCCTTATAGGAAAGTAGTTTTTCCTCATACTGAGGTGGAATTTCCTATGTTCCACCTGGTATCCCTTGCCCCTTGTCCTATCACATGGCACCACTGAAAAGAGACTTGCACCTTCTTCTTGACACCCAACCTTTAGATATTTGTAAGCTTTAATAAGGTCCTTTCTCAGTCTTCACTTCTCCAGCCTGAACAGCCCCAGGTCTCTCAGCCTTTCCTCATCAGACAGAGGGAGGAGTTCCAGTCCCTTCATCACCATCATCATAGCCTCTGTTGGACTCTCCCCAGTAGTTCCCTGTCCCTCTTGAACTGGGGAGCCCAGAACTGGACACAACACTCCAGAAGCAGTCTTAACCAGGGCAGAGTAGAGGGGGAGGAGAACTTCCCCTGATCTGCTGCCCACACCCTTTTTAATGCACCCCAGGAGACCATAGGCTTTCTCAGCTACAAGGGAACATCACAGTCCCATGGATAACTTATTGTCCACCAGGCCTCCAAGGTCCTTCTCCAAGGCACTGCTTTCCAGAAAGTCAACCCCTAATCTGTCTGGTGCATGGGGTTGTTCCTTCGCAGGTGCAGGACTCTACACTTACTCTTGCTGAATCTTGTGAGGTTCCCCTCTGCTCAGTCCAGGTCTCAGTGAGTGGCTGCACAGCCTGACAGGTTTTCCTCTCAGTTTTGATCTAGCCATGAACAAAGCTTATGCCAAACATGAAACATGAGAGAATTCAGGACATCTGCATTTCCTTGTATAACATGGCACTCGCAATGCCACAGGAAGAATGTACCCATGAATGCCCAGGGAGCTTGCAGCTGCAAATACCAAACAAAAATTTATATTGTGCAATATAGCAAACAAAAAAACCCTGAAACATGATTTAGGGGAGATTAGTGTTTGAACTTGCAATTTCTTGCCAATGCAACTGAGTCATCAGCATTGCATTCCTTTGAAAGAGAGGATAGCATGCTCAATTTATAGCATCTGACAAGAAGTTGGCTAGGTGGCCTGCCTGCCCTCCTGCTAGGTAAGCCAGCTGTACCACAGGCCTTTCTTATGGATAGCATCATTAGGATTCTATTATGTGCTATCAGTACCTGAGCAGTTTGTCCTTTGCCATCTTTCAAGGCCAGGGATAAAGACTGAGTGACCATCTCTGGCTCTTCCTCTTGTTCCCATGATGACCCTCATTCATTCTCATCCCTTGCAAGAAGAACTGCTTTTCTTGTATATTCCTTTCTCATACAGGGGCAACCGATACTGGCACAAGCTAGTTTTCTGGTGCAACTGCCATGGCTGCTGTTGGGGCCTGAGTAACCACAGTGCCCATCAGTCTGCTTGTAGGCCTGGAGATCTTCTTCTGCCTCTGAGTGATGAGAATGGCTCAAAAGTCATGGGCCAGGCCCCAACTCACTGCAGTGATTCAGGAACTTCCAGGCTGATCACATACTTTTTCCAAACACTTCACTAGCTTGTTAGGATTTTGCATTTGTTTGGTCAGGAGTCAAAATCCAAGGCTGCCCTAGGCACTTGTCCATACCCTCCCATACACCTTGTCATTCATCTGGACTTGGGATTTTCTTGGGAATGGCAGTCTCCTGGTGGTATTCCTGCGAAAAACCTGTATAACAAAACCTGAATCATCAACTGAGTGATCAGTTAAATAATCATACTATGACACTACACAGTGCAGCAACACCATAGCTCTAATCTATTTCCCCGGGGTGATAAACACACCAGAATGCACAAGAATTTATGTAACATAATCAGGGCTGGGCCCCAGGTCACCAGCCCCAGCCACCACAGGAAAGCAAATACAGCAACATGGCAAACATACAAAATTCTTTTAACAAGACTTAACTGAGTCTTCCTATTATCTTGTTTCTCGTTGTCTTAACCCTTTCATGTCCCATCTTGGCACCAAAATAGACTGTCCTGGTTTAAGACTGTCTGCTGTAACAAAACTCACTCCCAAGATTGACAGTGAGTGAAACACAGGCTCCCCAGAGAGGTCGTGTGTAGGGAAACATTCTGTATTAGCTGGATATGTGAGCAAATCCAAGTTATGCTAAATGCAAAATTGTAAGCTGAAGTTTCTCAGCTTGCTTGAAATGCTTATCTGAATGGCCAAGGACACAGGCTACAGTAGCCTGCAGAAAAACACAGCCAAGCAGGAAGATCAAAAGCAAAACAAAGGGTGTTCTGAACAGAAAGCAATGAACCAACCATCTTGGTCACTTACAGCTTGTGCCTTAAATGAATTAGACCAATTAGAGAATTCCACGAGAGTTTGTATCTGGATGATTTGGGTCAGCTGGTTGGGGCAAAAGCTTGTGCCTTAAATGATTTGGACCTATTGCTTTTGTAATGGGCTGGCCTGAACAGTCTGTTAGAAGGGTATATAAATGCATGTTCATATTCAATAAACTGACAGTGGCATGGCATTGATTGGATCATATTGGTCTGTGTGTAGCTCTGTCCAGGATCTCCTACCATTGTCTATGTTCCAAGACCCCCTTCCAGGGCTTGCTACAGTCGTGGAGTCTCCTTCTCTGGAGACTTTCAAGACCTGTCTGAATGTGTTCCTCTGTGATCTGAGCTAGGTTATGGTCCTGCTCTGGTAGGGGGGTTGGACTTTGTGATCTCTTTGGGTCCCTTCCAATCCCTGACATCCTGTGATTCTGGGATCTTTGGAGGTCCCTTCTAACCCCTAAAATCCTGTGAAACACACAAAAAGCCCTGTGGGTTGAGATAGGGAGAGTTTAATGAAGTAATACAATGTACAAATGCTGTATACAGCACAGAGGCAGCAGAAACAAACCAGCCATGACACCTCCCTCCCTCCAGCCACCCTGCCCCCGAGGCCACAGCCAGCAAAGAGAAGAGACCAACACCTGATGCTAGAAGCAAGCATCCAGAAGCAGGAAGTGTCACAGGTTACGGTCTGAATGCCAAGGCCCACGATCCTGTGCTCTGGCCAGCACTTTCTTTATAAAGCTGGCATGACATCAACATGGCATTGAATGCACATCAGCTGATTTAGCAGGCTGTCCAAAACCAAGAAAAAGTGCTAAACCACTTAAAACTGGCATGGTGTGAAAGTCTGTCAATGGCAGAAAACCAGCTTCTCCCTTTAGCTATGAGTTAATAGGAAAAAGACAGAGCTATTCTAAAACTTAGACAATGCAGTTCAAACGCTTTGGTGTCATCTATAGGCATGGCAAAGAATGTTTAATGCTAATCAAGATCTAATAAGGCCCTTTGAGGACAGAAAGCAATAAAGGACATCTAGACTTCATATGGAAAACAAAGACAAAAAGAACTTACTGTAAAAACAAATCTTCACATCTCATGGTAGCAACAGTACCGAATTCTTGTTTTCTATACCACATGCAACAACTTTCAAGAGAAGGGTATCTCTATTACCAAATAAGCATGGCAAAAATACTCTGGGTTGGTGAAAACCAATTGAATAACCTATGACATAAGAACACACAAGTGACCAGACTGGATTGAAATAAAGATCTCTTCAAACCCAGCAGCCTTTGTCTTACAGCAAGGCTGTAAGAATAGTACAAGGATGAAAGGACACAATCACTGACGTTCAGATGTTTGGGCAATATACCAGTTAAGCAGTTGTGTTAAGGGCCACTTCCTCATCACTTTGCTGGAGCCTTCATCCACCAGTTTGCTCTTTGTTATGAATATTCAAATTTAATACTCGGGAAATATTAACTATTTAAACTTTATTAACACGAATTCCCACACCAAACAAATACACACCCCTAAACAGTGAACTATTTACAATTAGGTAAGGTTCGAATACCCAGTCGGGAATTGCTTACACAAAAGGTATAGAGGAAGGCCCCTTCAAAGTGATTTAGGGAAGGAATAAGGAACTACAAATATCCAAGGGTTAAGGAGCAGCAATCGCCGCTGCCAGCCGGATTCCCTTTGCCCTGGACAGGGCTATTGGCGGGAAAACCAGAGACTCCAACAGATTTAGTAGCCACATTTACTCACTGATCAGCGCTGAAATGATAAACGAGGAAGTTACAATTCCAATTTTATGTTC
>WBNM01030672.1:0-11108 GCA_013399055.1 Ramphastos sulfuratus
AGCAGTTTCTTGTCTCTCTTCAATGTCATTTCACCCAGAAAGCTGGAGAAGAAGGGTCTCATAGGTCTTAGAATATGTTCTTCCCTGTGTCTCAGACCCTACTGCTTCTGCTTCTTTTAGCTGCAGTTCCTGGCCAGCTGTGTTTTTAAGAGGGTTTAAAAATGAGTGATGATGGGGTGTGGGGGTCAGGAGGAAATGTTTCCTTTGGGGTCTGCAGCCTCCTGCATCAGTTGGAAGTCATAACTGAAATGAATCTGTTATTTACTGGCTTGCAGGAATAGTGACTTCTCATTGCTACTGCCTGGTCAGCAGGGTTCAGGGCTGCATTGCCTGATACAAGATTAGATATTAGGGAAGAAATATGAGGATATTAGGAAAATCAGGAGATTTAGGTTGGACAGGAGGGAAAATTTATTTCCTGCAAGAGAGGACTGTGAGAGAACTGTGAGAGAACTGTGTGCAGTTCTACTGTGTGCAGTTCTACTGTGTGCAGTTCTGGAGCCCCCAGCACAGGAAGGACATGGAACTGTTGGAGCCAGTCCAGAGGAGGCCACCAAGATGCTGAGAGGGTTGCAGCAGCTCTGCTGTGAGGACAGGCTGAGAGAGTTGGGGCTCTGCAGCCTGGAGAAGAGAAGGCTTCCAGGAGACCTTGGAGTAGCCTTCCAGTATCTGAAGGAGGCCTACAGGAAGGCTGGGGAGGGACTATTGACAAGGTCTTGTAATGCCAGGACAAGGGGCAATGGGTTTGAAGTATCAGAGGGGAGATTGAAACTGGATGTTAGGAGGAAGTTGTTTGCAGTGAGGGTGGTGAGACACTGGCACAGGATGCCCAGGGAGGTTGTGGCTGCTCCCTCCCTGGAGGTGTTCAAGACCAGGTTGGATGAGGCCTTGAGTGACCTGTTCTAGTGGGAGGTGTCCCTGCCATAGGTTGGAACTGGATGATCCTTGAGGTCCCTTCCAACCTTACCATTCTATGATTCTAAGATTCTATGACAGGCACTGGAACAGGCTGCCCAGGGAGGTGATGGAGTCAGCATCCCTGTAGCTGTTCTAGAAACATGTGGATGTGGCACTTTGGGACGAGGTTCAGTGGTCATGGTGGCATGAGGTTGAAGGTCAGCCNCTCTTGCTGCAGCCCAGCACACCGAGCTCCAACTCTCTCAGCCTATCCTCATAGCAGAGCTGCTGCAGCCCTCTGAGCATCTTCGTGGCTCTCTGATTCTAAGGAGTCAGATCCATGAGATCTTCAAGCAGAAGCTATCATTTCTTAGAGAAAGGGAGAGGAGAAGTGTAGAGGCTGAACAGACTCCTTCAAGGGGGGCTGTAGAGAATCTCACTGAGGGTTGAGTGGTAAGAGCCCTTTTGCCATGGATTAATCACCTTAACAAAGTGTCATCCCATCATCAGCTAGAAGGGGAATGAGAGCTTGGGAGCTGTGCCAAAGAATCTTGGACATGTTTCAATTTTAGTTCTGTTTTTTTTTCTTTTTTTCTTGGTTGAAGGATGCTTCTGAATTAATAATCCAACATAGCAGGGTTGTTTCTTTCCAACTTCAGCAGACATCCAGCCAGAAAGCAGGCAGGTAGGAGAGGAGGGATTGCACATGTGTAAAAGGAAGGAGAGGAGCAGCCTGGGGTTGATTATAGTTAACATTTCTCAAATCTCCCTTTTTCTGGGTGGAGGTGGTCAAAAACTGTGTGGATATGGCAGCCTGGGACATAGTTTCATGGCCATGGTGGTCTCAGGTTGACAATTGGGCTAGGTGACCTTAGAGATCTTTCCCCAATCAAAAGAATTCCACAATCTGTAACTAGAGCAGATTGCTCAAACCATAACAATAATAATACCCAACCAAAACAATTCCCTGATTCTATGAAACTGCTGTAAAATGATGTGTACATTGATCAGCACCAGCACTGGTGATGATGAATAAGAATGGGTTTGAACTGGCAGAGGGGAGATTGAAAGTGGATGTTAGGAGGAAGTTGTTTGCAGTGAGGGTGGTGAGACACTGGCACAGGTTGCCCAGGGAGGTTGTGGCTGCTCCTTCCCTGGAGGTGTTCAAGGCCAGGTTGGATGAGGCCTTGAGTGACCTGTTCTAGTGGGAGGTGTCCCTGCCTATGGCAGGGGCTTGGAACTTGCTGATCCTTGAGGTCCCTTCCAAACTTACCATTCTATGATGCACAGGTGAGACCTTCTCACTGCTCAGCTTGCACAAAGTCTGATGTGTCTGTAACTGCTTTGCACACCCTGAGGAGTCACAGAGCAGTTAAGTATTCTGCTCATGGATGTGGATCCATGAAGAGTGATCACATTGTCCTCAAACCCTGCCTGAGGCCTCCACTTTGCTGGTCACTGGGTGACAGCCTCCCTGGTCTGCCTGGCAGGCAGCTTGGCCATTTCCTTCCAGTTTGGAAAGACTGCTCTCTCCTCTGCTACCTTCTCCATATACTAAATCAAAGCCACCTGATGCAGCAGGAACAGGAACATTTTAAAGCCCACCTTTACCCACACCTTCATAGAGTCATACATTCACAGAATGGTTTGGGTTGGAAAGGACCTTACAGATCATCTAGTTTCAACTCTTCCACTATGGCAAGGGGTTGGAACTGGATGAGCTTTGAGGTCCCTTCCAACCCTACCATTCTATGATTCTATGAAAAATTTTGTGGGCTTCTCCCCCCTTATTTTCTAAACTAAATTGGTTTGGCAGCTCTGTTTGTGTTCACATTGTGATCACAGAATCACAAAGTTAACCAGGTTGGAAAAGACCTCCAGGATCATCGAGTCCAACCAGTGCTGACACTTAGTGCCATGGGTTAGTTAATTAGAAGGGTTAGGTGATAGGTTGGACTGGATGATCCTAGAGGTCTTTTCCAACCTGATTAATTCTGTGATGCTGTGATTCTGAGATTCTTCCTCCTTTCATCTTGTGTCATTTTCAGATGGAAGCTCCTGGCTCACAATTTGTGGCTGTTGCCACTTGTCCTGTCACTGGGCACCACTGAGAAGAGTCTGACTCCATCCTCTTTCCCCCTACAAGTCTTTTAGTTCTTGCTGAGCAAGAAGATCCCTCTCAGGCTGCTCTTCTCCAGGCTCAACATCCCTGGGTCTCTCAACCTTTCCTCTTCACACAGATCATAAATCATAGAATCAAGCAGGTTGGAAGAGACCTCCAAGCTCACCCAGCCCAACCTAGCACCCAGCCCTAGACAATCAACCAGACCATGGCACTAAGTGCCCCAGCCAGGCTTGTCTTGAACACCTCCAGGCATGGGGACTCCACCACCTCCCTGGGCAGCCCATTCCAATGCCAATCACTCTTCCTCTGAAGAACTTCTTCCTAACACCCAACCTAGACCTGCCCTGGCACAGCTTGAGGTTGTGTCCTCTTGTTCTGTCCCTGGGGGCCTGGCAGAAGAGCCCAACCCCAGCTGGCTACAACCTCCCTTCAGGTAGCTGCAGAGAGCAATGAGGTCTGCCCTGAGCCTCCTCTTGTGCAGGCTGCACACCCCCAGCTCCCTCAGCCTCTCCTCACAGGGCTGTGCTCCAGGCCCCTCCCCAGCCTTGCTGCCCTTCTCTGGGCACCTTCCAGCACCTCAACATCTCTCTTGAATCAAGGGGCCCAGAACTGGACACAGCACTCAAGCTGTGGGCTGAGCAGTGCTGAGCACAGGGGCAGATATCCATATCTCCATATCATTGACTATTCTCTCACTCCACTGCTCTTCTCCTTACTTTTCTTTGTTAGTGTTGATGGAAGTTAAAATGCCACATCCCATTTAGGGCCAGATGGCTGAAAGACAAACTGTTAGTGGTCCCTACATTATAAAATGCTCTGATTCATTTCTGCTCAAGCTTCCTTTTGGGTATATTTACTTAATTATATGAGAACATTTGGGTCTTGTATTAATGTCAAATAATAATAAGGAGAATAAAATTATTTCTTAAATTGAGGGACCCAGAACTGGACACAAGACTCAAGATGTGGCCTGACCAGCTCTGAGTACTGAGGGTTTTGGTCTAAAAAATGGTCTGCTCATTGTAATTTGCTGCTGGAAAGCAGCTTATTGTCCTCCAGGACCTTGGAGTCCTGGTGGACTGGACTGGAGTCCAGTTCAAGCAGGAGAGGCATATACTGGAGAGTGTCCAACAGAGACTAGGAGGATGATTAAGGGACTGGAACATCTGTCTGATGGCAAAAAGCTGAGAAACCTGGAGCTGTTGAGCCTTAAGAAGGGCAGACTGAGATTTGGGCATCTTCTGAATGCTCAGCAAGAGCTAAAGGACCTGAGGCAGGCAAGAGGATGGGGCCAGACTCTTGTCAGTGGTGCTAAGTGACAGGGCAAGGGGAAATGAGCACAAACTGGAACCCAGAAGGTTCCATCTGAACAGGATGAGAAATTTTTTTAGTGTGAGGATGCAGGAGCCCTGGAGCAGGCTGCCCAGAGAGGTTGTGGAATCTCCTTCTCCAGAGAGATTCCAAACCCTCCTGGACATTGTGATGCTGTGGGTGCCCCTTATTTAGTAAAGGGGTTGGACTGGATGATCTCCTGAGGTCCATTCCAACTCTCACCACTCTATGATTCTCTGATCCCTTGGTGCATCCCCATTTTACCACATCAGCCCTGGGATGCAATTCCTCCAGTGGCAATTTCTGCAGCCTCCCAAAGGGGGAAGTCTCTGTTAACATTTCTCTCCATGACCCATTTTTCAGCAGGATGGGCACTGTAGGGTGGATGTCTCCACCCTCCTCTCCCCTGGGTAGCTCCAAATCTCCAAAGATTTCCCCTGCCAAATCCCTAAGAAGCCAAAAAGGAATCACAGTTCACAGAGCTTTATTGCTCATGGCAGTAACAGAAACATACCACTAATAAAAATCAAAACAGGGCAAGGGGAAATGAGCACAAACTGGAACCAGAAGGTTCCATCTGAACAGGAGGAGAAATTTCTTTGGTGTGAGGATGCAGGAGCCCTGGAGCAGGCTGTCCAGAGAGGTTGTGGAATCTCCTTCTTCAGAGAGATTCCAAAGCCAGCTGGACATTGTGATCCTGGAAACCTTCCATGGGTGCCCCTATTGTAGCAGTGGGGCTGGACTAGATGATCTCCAGAGGTCCCTTTCATGCTGGGATTCTGTCATTGAGTGGAAGATGTCTGAGGATGCCATATTGCATTGTAACCCTACCAGATACTTAAAGACAAACTGGTTTGCTGAGCAAGCTCTCACCAAAGGACTCCTTTCAGAGGGATCCTTCCTATGAAGGAAGGATCACTCCCTTCACAGAATGATGGAATTTTCTTATTCCTAGGAAGGAAGATTCCTTTCATAGAATCAAGGAGCTATTTTGGTTGGAAAAATAGATTGGAAAAATAGATTCAAGGTCACTGAATGCAACTGTCAACCTAAGACCACCACTGACCATTAAACCGTGTCCCAAAGTGCCATGTCCACACATGTCTTTTTAAACACCTCCAGAGACAATGACTCCATCAGCTCCCTGGGCAACCTTTTCTGCACACAGGTTGGACACCACTCCCCACACAGATGGACACCAGTGGCCTTAACCAGCAAGATGTTTTGCTGCACCTCCTGCCCTAACACTTGAGGAGTCTCTGAAGCGTTTTGAGGCGTGCAGATGGACGTGGGATGCTCTTATCATGCAGACAGGCCTTCAGGTAGTTGCTTTTCATCTTGTCTTCTTGACAGCCTCCTAATTCCTCAGCTTGTCTGTCAGGCTATAAATTTTAGGTGTTTCAT
Organism: Ramphastos sulfuratus; assembly: GCA_013399055.1. Lineage (NCBI taxonomy): Eukaryota > Metazoa > Chordata > Aves > Piciformes > Ramphastidae > Ramphastos > Ramphastos sulfuratus. The sequence continues at coordinate 5,759 of WBNM01030672.1, forward strand.
TGCAACTCCAATAAATAAAGCAACCTGGTTTATAAATTTCCTCTGACCTTGTGTGTGAACCCAGGATGCTGCAGCAGGACTCTCGTAAAAAGCTTTGTTGTCTTTCCCAGGTAGAGACTTTCAGGCCTTGATTTTGCCAACCCTTGACACTCTCCCAAAACCCAGACAAGTGCCTGGAGCTGATCACAGCCACATCTAAGATGCCTTCTGAGATGGTGAGCCCACTGGGAAGAGCAACGCCCGACCATGAGGACCACAAACCCTCATGGGAAGGAGATCACAGAATCACAGCAACATGCAGGCTGGCAAAGCCCCTCAGGATCACCAAGCCCAACCTACTCTGATTTTATAGGAGCCCTGATTTTAACTATAAACTAGACCAAGCATTAAGGTTAGGGTTGTAAAGCCCAGATTTTTAGGTCATGGGAGTTTCAGCCTTCTAGGAGAGAGTTAAAAAAAAAACCAAACAAAACAAATCAAAACACAACAAACCACAAAGCTTTTTTCTTATTCACTGTGTATTGAAACATCCTGTTAAAGCACAGGTCAGTAGACATACTTTGTACTGCTTGTTACATCCCATTTTTCCTTCTTAATTCCTTCTAAAAGCAAAAAAAAAAACAAAACAAAACAAAAAAACCCACAAACCCAACAATAACAAAAAGAGAATATCTTTCAGAACAGCCTAAGAGCTGCCTCTGAGCAAGAAAATACAATTTACTCAATTGTCCTGACCTTCTCCAAGCACTTTTCTTCCCCCCCCTCCTTGTTTTCCCGTTTCAAACCATGTTTCTTATAATATCTGACAAATTTTTGTGTGATTTCTTTTTTTTTTTTATGATCAGAGACTTTATGACTCCTAACATTTCACTGGAAAATTTCATGCAGCTTCCACAGCTGTAGCTGCTGGGATTATGTATAGGTGATGGTCACTCCTCCAGCCAGCAGACGTGGGTTGAATCAAGCCTTGCATTAGCCTGCAAGTGAACCTGCTGGAAAGTTCACCACCCCAATCACTTTCTGTTGGGTTCATTCTTCATCTCCTTTCCATTTTTAATGTGCTTCAAGGCAGAGGCAGAGCCAGGAAAAACTGAGCAACTTGAGCAAGCAGAACACAGGGAATGTATTTCCTCCCTCCTTGCCCCTGTTTTTCTCCTTCCATCCTTCCTTGTTTCTTCGCCGCTTTCCTTCCTTCTTTGTTTCTTCTCCTCCTTCTTCCCTTCCATGTTTCCTGTTCTTATAGAACCATAGAATCACAGAATGTCAGGGGCTGGAAGAGACCTCCAAAGCTCATCTGGTCCAGCCCCCCCTGCCAGNTTTATCCATCCTCCTTGTTTTTCCTCCATCCTCCCTTTCTTCCTTGTTTATTTTCCTTCTTCCTTCCTCTCTTGTTTCTTCTCCTTGTTCCTCCCTTCCATTTTTCATCCTCCTTCTCTGCCTCCTTTCCACCTTTCCCTTTACTTATTTTCCTCCCTTTCTCCCTCTTTCCTTCCAAGCCATAAAGCCTGTGACACAAACAGAGCAGCATTTCCTTATCCACAAGGCAGCAAATATTCTCTGTGAAATATGGAGAAACAACTGATCCCACCTGGATCTTCGTACAATCATAGAATGGTAAGGTTGGAAGGGACCTCAAAGCTCAGCCAGTTCCAACCCCCTGCCATAGGCAGGGACACCTCCCACTAGTACAGGTCACTCAAGACCTCCTCCAACCTGGCCTTGAACACCTCCAGGGAGGGAGCAGCCACAACCTCCCTGGGCAACCTGTGCCAGTGTCTCACCACCCTCACTGTAAAGGACTTCTAACATCCAGTCTAAATCTCCCCTCTGCCACTTCAAACCCATTGCCCCTCATCCTGTCATTACAAGCCCTTGTCAATAGTCCCTCCCCAGCCTTCCTGTAGGCCTCCTTCAGATACTGGAAGGCTACTCTAAGGTCTCCTGGAAGCCTTCTCTTCTCCAGGCTTCTCTTCCCCTAGAGGAGTTGGCTTTATCACTTCAGATTATAATGGGGATTTATTTTTAAATCCTTTGTTTCTTCTTTACCCTGCAGGACACAGCTGCAGTCTCTCCCAGTTTCATCTTCAGCATGGTGGGGTAGCACCACGGAAAGACTTCCAGGATTCCAAACATGAACTGCTTTTTCACTAGGCAAATGATTTACCAAAACATTTGGATGGGATTTGCATTCTGACCACATTCCCACAGCCTCCTGCAAGCCCTTCTCTGCCATCTGTGCTTCTCGCTCCATGCTCCATGTGGGCTGCTCCATCTTGTCATTTAGCAACTGCTGTTGTGTCTTCTCTGCCAGCTTTTGTTACCTTGATGGGGCAGGAGCTGGTGATAAATTTCTGAACCTCAAGCCTAGGTTTTCAGCCTTCCTTCTCCAAGAATACCTGCTCTGGTGTGCTTTGGGAACAACAGTTAAAAGGAAGGCAGCAGGAATGTGGCTCTGCACAATCTGTGCAAGTGCAGTTTCTAGAAGACCTCTGCCTCCGCCAGAAGCTTCTCAATCATTTAGTACAGCAAGAACAAAACTGAAAATTGCTGCTGGGGCCAATGAAGCTTTATGTTGTTTTTCCATCACTGAAGGCTCCCAGTGAAAGTTTTCACTGCAGTCAAAGGTATCTCTGAGAAAGATATCACAGAATGATAGAAGTGTTTGGGTTGGAAGCGACCTCTGAAGGTCATGTAGTCAAGCCAGATAGGTTAGACTCAATGATCTCAGAGGTCTTTTCCAACCTGGTTAGTTCTCTGTGATCATGGAACCATAGAATGGGTTGGGTTGGAAGGGACCTCTGAAAGTATGTAGTTGAGGCAGACAGGTTGGACTCAATGATCCCAGAGGCCTTTTCCAACCTGGTTAATTCTCTGATTCTGTGATCATGCAATGATAGAATGGGTTGGGTTGGAAGGGACCTCTGAAGGTCATGTAGTTGAGGTAGACATCATGCAATGATAGAATGGGTTGGGTTGGAAGGGACCTCTGAAGGTCATGTAGTTGAGGCAGACATCATGCAATGATAGAATGGGTTGGGTTGGAAGGGACCTCTGAAGGTCATGTAGTTGAGGCAGACATCTTGCAATGACAGAATGGGTTGGGTTGGAAGGGACCTCTGAAGGTCATGTAGTCAATGCAGACATCATGGAGTAATAGAATGGGTTGGGTTGGAAAGGACCTCTGAAGGTCATGTAGTTGAGGCAGACAGGTTAGACTTGATGATCCCAGAGGGCTTTTCCAACCTGGTTAATTCTCTGATTCTGTGATCATGGAACCATAGAATGGGTTGGGTTGGAAAGGACCTCTGAAGGTCATGTAGTTGAGGTAGACATCATGCAATGACAGAATGGGTTGGCTTGGGAGGGACCTCTGAAGGTCATGTAGTCAAGCCAGACAGGTTGGACTCAATGATCCCAGAGGCCTTTTCCAACCTGGTTAATTCTCTGATTCTGTGATCATGGAACCATAGAATGGGTTGGGTTGGAAAGGACCTCTGAAGGTCATGTAGTTGAGGTAGACATCATGCAATGACAGAATGGGTTGGCTTGGGAGGGACCTCTGAAGGTCATGTAGTCAAGCCAGACAGGTTGGACTCAATGATCCCAGAGGCCCTTTCCAACCTGGTTAATTCTCTGATTCTGTGATCATGGAACCATAGAATGGGTTGGCTTGGAAGGGACCTCTGAAGGTCTTCAGGTTCAACCCCCTTGCAGTCAGCAGGAACATCTGCCAATTTCTGTCCTGCATGATCCAAGACTCCACTGGGTTATACCTGAAAGAAGATTGGAGTGAGGTGGGGATTGGCATCTTCTCCCTAGTGTAAGGTGCTAGAACAAGAGGAAATGGCCTGAAATCATGCTAGGGAAAGTTTAATTTGGGTGTGAGGAAAACTTGATTCCAACTGGAGTGGTCAGGCATTGGAACAGGCTGCCCAGGGAGGTGGTGGAGTCAGCATTCCTAGAAGTGTTCAAGAAACATGTGGACATGGCACTCTGGGACAAGGTTTAGTGGTCTTAGGCAGACAGGTTGGACTCAATGATCACAGGGAGGGTTTCCCAAATGAAATAATTCTACAATTCTATGATTGTGATGATAACAGAGATTTTTTTTTTCCCCTCTTTTGTGCCATAATCCAAGACAGGAGATCTGCTTTTCCACAATTATTTTATGGCCCCGGAGGCACCATTTATCACGAGGCATCACAGACTATTTGACCAACAGCCATGCTAGATAAATGCACAGGTACCATGGCTCTTCTTTTTCTTTCCTGACACCCATCCATCCTTGGCTGCCAGATATCTGGGAAGATGACTAATGTGCACATAATGATACTTCATGTCCTAGCTGTAGATCCAAACCTCGATTCATCTGCCTGCCGCATGTGAGCGGAGCCACAATGTCACTTGAAAGCAAAACCTCCCACATCTCATTCAGTGCCCAGATGGATTTATCTTTCTGGGATGGGTACCAGTTTCAGCCATTTAAAATCTGGCAGCCCAGGGTGACCCACTCTCTACACATCATGTCAGCTACATCAGTCAGAATATACTTGCAGCTTCTGGCTCCGTTGGTCTTGCCAAGAACATGGAGTATGGGTCCTCCATGGGAGGGCAGTGCCAGATGGAGGAAATGGACAGGTCAGAAGGCTGAGTGGGCTGTTAAAAAGTGGTCTCCTTCACAATTTGATCTCCACAGTCCTGCTTTGCTTTCATCCATGTGTGTGTGTGATAGTTTGCATGCTTTGTGTGCAGTTCTGGAGCCCCNCAGTCAGAATATACTTGCAGCTTCTGGCTCCGTTGGTCTTGCCAAGAACATGGAGTATGGGTCCTCCATGGGAGGGCAGTGCCAGATGGAGGAAATGGACAGGTCAGAAGGCTGAGTGGGCTGTTAAAAAGTGGTCTCCTTCACAATTTGATCTCCACAGTCCTGCTTTGCTTTCATCCATGTGTGTGTGTGATAGTTTGCATGCTTTGTGTGCAGTTCTGGAGCCCCCAGCACAGGAAGGACATGGAAGTGTTGGAGCCAGTCCAGAGGAGGCCACCAAGATGCTGAGAGGGCTGCAGCAGCTCTGCTGTGAGGACAGGCTGAGAGAGTTGGGGCTCTGCTGCATGAGGAGGGAAGGCTTCCAGGAGACCTTGGAGTGGCCTTCCAGGATCTTAAGGGGGCTACAGGAGGGCTGGGGAGGGACTATTGACAAGGTCTTGTAATGCCAGGATGAGGAGGAATGGGTTTGAACTGGCAGAGGGGAGATTGAAACTGGATGTTAGGAAGAAGTTCCTTGCAGTGAGGGTGGTGAGACACTGGCACAGGTTGCCCAGGGAGGTTGTGGCTGCTCCCTCCCTGGAGGTG
>WBNM01030672.1:11146-24804 GCA_013399055.1 Ramphastos sulfuratus
GGATGAGGCCTCCTTCTTCTGCTGAAGGTTTTCTGATTGTAGGATTGAACCATAGAATCATTTTGGTTGGGGGAAAAACCTCCCAACTTTAAGGCTGTCAAGCTTATCTAGCTCTAAGTCTGGTGCTAAACCATAGCCCTCAGCACCACATCTCTGCAGCTTGGAAACACCTCCAGCGATGTGGATTCAGCCACATCCAAGGAGTCCTCTTTGCAGTGATTATTACATTAGAATTATAGAATCAGTCAGAGCTGGAAGGGAACACAAGGATCAGCCAGTTCCAACTCCCCTGCCATGGGCAGGGACACCTCACACTACATCAGGTTGGTCACAGCCTCATCCAGCCTGGCCTTAAACACCTCCAGGGATGAGGCTTCCACCACCTCCCCGAGCAACCCCTGCCAGGCTCTCACCACCCTCATGCTGAACAACTTCTTCCTAACATCCAGGCTGACTCTCCCCATTTCTAGCTTGGTTCCATTCCCCCCAGTCCTATCACTACCTGACACCCTAAAAAGTCCCTCCCCAGCTTTCTTCTAGGTCCCCTTAAGATACTGAAAGGCCACAAGAAGGTCACCTCAGAGCCTTCTCCTCTCCAGACTGCACAGCCCCAACTCCCTCAGTCTCCTCACAGCAGAGCAGCTCCAGCCCTCTGAGCATCCTCATGGTCCTTCTCTGGACACCTTCCAGCACATCCAGAGCCCTCTTGTCCCAGGGGCTCCAGAACTGGATGCAGTACTCCAGGTGGGGTCTCCCCAGAGTGGAGTAGAGGGGGAGAATCACCTCCCTCACCCTGCTGCCCACACTTCTCTTGCTGCAGCCCAGGCTCTGGTTGCTCTCTGAGCTGCCAGAGCACACTGAGAGCTCATATTGAGCTTCTCATCTACCAGCACCCCCAAGTCCCTCTCCTCAGGGCTGTTCTCCAGCCAGGCACTGCCCAGCTTGTGTTGGTGCTTGGGATTGTCTCGACCCAGCTTCAGGACCTTGCATTTGGTCTTGTTGACCCTGATGAGGTTGGCTTGTGCCCACCTCTGCAGCTTGTCCAAGTCCCTGTATTGTTTCCTAAGAAATAGATAGAGTCTTGACCTTCTTTACCACTCCATTTTCCAGTACTGACCTCCCCAAAGCTTCCCACCTTTCATTTAGATGATGCCCACAACAATCTTCATATATTTCCCTTGGCCCTTTCCAATCCTCAGCCTTCAGCACAGTGCAATCAATCAAAGGCATCATTAAGCTAGTATGAAAATGTTTTGTGGATCATTTTATTTTTATCTGTACAACAAAGCAGGGATGAACCACAGATCCAATAGACAGACAACAGTCAGACAGGTTGTTCCTTAACAGAGGGATCACATTGAGGCTGAGAGACCTGGGGCTGTTTAGCCTGAAGAAGAACAGTCTGAAAGGGGGTCTTCTCAATGCTCAGCAAGACACTTGTGGGGGGCAAGAGAATGGAGTCAGATTGTCAGTGGTGTCCACTGATAGGACAACAAGCACAAACTGGAAGCTAGAAGGTTCCATCTGAAGTTGAGGAGAAACTTCTTTGGTGTGAGGGTGCTGGAGCCCTGGAGCAGGCTGCCCAGAGAGGTTATGGAGTCTCCTTCTCTGGAGAGATTCCAGACCCACCTGGGCATTGTGATCCTGGGCAACCTGCTGTGGGTGCCCCTGCTTTAGCAGCAGGGTTGGACTGGATGATCTCCAGAGGTCACTTCCAACCCCCACCAAACTGGGATTGCATGATTGCTTTCACAGAATCACCACAGAGTGTCAGGGGCTGGAAGGGACCTCCAAAGCTCAGCCAGTCCAACCCCCCTGCCAGAGCAGGATCTCCTAGACCAGGTCACACAGGAACACATCCAGGTGGGTTTGGAATATCTCCATAGAGAGAGACTCCACAACTGCCCTGGGCAGCCTGTGCCAGTGCTCTGTCACCCTCACAGGGAAAAAAGTCCTCCCTGTGTTTAAATGAAGCTTCCTATGCTTCAGCTTCCAACCATTGCCCCTTGTCCTGTCTCACTTTCTCCACATTTATGTCATATCATAGGCTCTAGAATGACCTGAGCTGGAAGTGTCCATAAACATCTTCTCCTTCCAACCCCACTGCCATGGCCAAGGACACATTCCACTAGACCAGGCTGCTCAAGGCCTCATCCAACCTGTTCTTAAATATTTCCAGAGATGAGGCATCCACAGCTTCTCTGGGTAACCTGTTCCAATGTTCCACCACCCTCATAGTGAAGAACTTCTCCCTAATACTCAACCTAAATCTACCTTGCCCTGGTTTCAAACCATTGCCCCTTGCCCTATCTCCACAAGCCCTCATAAAAAGTTCCTCTCCATCTTTCTTAATCATATTTCTTAAATATTTCCAGGGGTGAGGCATCCACAGCTTCTCTGGGCAACCTGTTCCAATGTTCCACCACCCTCATAGTAAAGAACAACTTCCTAACACTCAATCTAAATCTACCTTGCTGTAGTAAAGAACTTCCTAACACTCAACCTAAATCTACCTTGCTATAGTAAAGAACTTCTTACTAATACTCAACCTAAATCTACCTTGCTCTAGTAAAGAACTTCTTCTTAATACTCAACCTAAATCTACCTTGCTCTGGTTTCAAACCATTGCCCCTTGCTCTATCTCCACAGCCCCTTATAAACAGTTCCTCTCCATCTTTCCTGTAGCCCCCTTCAGGTACTGAAAGGCCACTCTATGGTCTCCCCACAGCCTCACTTACTTCTCCTTGCCACAGGGTCTGAGAAATGTTCTTTTTACCTTTCTAGCTGGTGTTCCCTGAGCTCTTTTCACTATGGCACATGTTAATTGAGAGGATCACAATTATGTGATGTAGCAGCTGATACCTGATAGCAATATAAAGGTTATCTCTTGTTGCATGTCTATGATAAGGGAAAAGAAATTAGCAGATGTGCAATATCTGGGCCTTATCTTGCAGTACCATAATAGGGAGAGAATTGGGGATTCCACACAGCACCTAATCCCTAAATACATAACCTACAGTCATCCCAATATCTTATCTTCCTCAGATGTTGTTTGAGAAATAGATATTCCAGTGTAGTTTGCAGGAAGAGTTATTCAGACCTTGTTAACACACTGAAAGTCCTTGAGATACATTACTGAGGATGTAGAAGCAAAAAAAAAAAAAAAAAGAAGCAGGAGGAGAGGGGAGTTTGCTGTCACAAAAGGGATGAATTTGTGGGGGAGGAAACAAAAACAAAAAAAGGATCTGTGAGTATTAATTTGAGCTTGGCCTCCATGATCTCAGAGGTCTTTTGCAATGGAAACGATTCTATGATTACAAAGAGTTCTGTGATTAAAAAGAAACAACTCTGTGGTTAAAAATTAAGGGGTGATGCCACCAATGCCAACTGTTGTTCTGCTAGGAACAATTCAGGGCAGAGATTCATGTTACTGTTACTCTGTACCAGACTCCAGACAGTGAGAGAATCTCAGCATGGTAGGAGTTGGAAGAGACCTTTGGAGAACACTCAGCCCAACCTCCCTGATCACACACAGGAGGTTGCCCAGGATTAAAATGTCCAGGCAGGTTTGGGATCTCTCCAGAGGAGGAGACTCCACAACCTCTCTGGGCAGCCTGTTGCAAGGCTCCAGCACCCTCACACTTGAGAATTTTCTCTGTCTGTTCAGATGGAACATTCTGGGTTCCAGTTTGTGCCTGTTGCCAGGCACCACTCAAAGAAGTCTGGCCCCATCCTCTTGCCTTCCACAGGTCCCACACTTTAGTTTTTGCTGAACATTGAGGAGATCCTGTCTCAGAGTGCTTTTGTCCAGCTTTAGGTCTCTCACTTTCCTCCTCACAGAGATCATAGAATGGTTTGGGTTGAAAGGGACCTTAAAAATCATCTACTTCCAACCCCCCTGCCATGGCCAGGGGCACCTTCCACTAGACCAGGTTGCTCAAGGACCTGTATCATAGAAGCATAGTATCATTGAATCATAGAATCACTGAATCAAGCAGGTTGGAAGAGAGCTCCAAGCTCACCCAGCCCAACCTAGCACCCAGCCCTAGCCAATCAACCAGACCATGGCACTAAGTGCCCCAGCCAGGCTTTGCTTCAACACCTCCAGGGATGGGCACTCCACCACCTCCCTGGGCAGCCCATTCCAATGCCAATCACTCTCTCTGCCAACAACTTCCTCCTAACATCCAGCCTGAGCCTGCCCTGGCACAGCTTGAGGCTGTGTCCTCTTGTTCTGTCCCTGGGTGCCTGGCAGAAGAGCCCAACCCCAGCTGGCTACAACCTCCCTTCAGGGAGCTGCAGAGAGCAATGAGGTCTGCCCTGAGCCTCCTCTTGTGCAGGCTGCACACCCCCAGCTCCCTCAGCCTCTCCTCACAGGGCTGTGCTCCAGGCCCCTCCCCAGCCTTGCTGCCCTTCTCTGGACACCTTCCAGTACCTCAACATCTCTCTTGAATTGAGGGGCCCAGAACTGGACACAGCACTCAAGGTGTGGCCTGAGCAGTGCTGAGCACAGGGGCAGAGTAACCTCCCTGCTCCTACTGGCCACACTGCTCCTGATCCAGGCCAGGATGCCATTGGCTCTCCTGCCCACCTGGGCACACTGCTGCCTCATCTTCAGCCTGCTATGTACTTGTATGACATTGCCTGGCATTCATCTTTGTCCTAAAACATCAGTCTCTCCCATCATGATACAAAGTTCAGAGGCTAAAACTAATCCCAAAAGGAGGAATAAAGATTTATAGCAAAGTCTAGAAAATCCTGCCAGGCCCTCTGTAATTTCTAAGGTTATTTCAAATCATGCTGACCTTCCAAATTATGTTTCCCATATTTCTTCCATCTTGTCCAGAAAGCTCATGGCAGGAGGGAGAATCAAACCAAGTGAATCTGGTCCTCAAATTCAATGAAAACTTAACACTGGGTTGTGGAGAACTCAGGATCAGTACAAATCACATCCACATCTGGTGCATTCCCAATTCACTACAATTGATGGTCTTCAGGATTCCATGGGGAAGGACATGGAGGGGTGCCAGTGAGGGTGGTGAGACACTGGCACAGGTTGCCCAGGGAGGTTGTGGCTGCTCCCTCCCTGGAGGTGTTCAAGGCCAGGTTGGATGAGGCCTTGAGTGATCTGTGCTAGTGGGAGGGGTCACTGACTATGGCAAGGCGTTGGAACTGGATAAGCTTTGAGGTTCCTTCCAACCTTACCATTCTATGATTCTATGAACATAAGCAATCCATGGAAGTGTTTAAGGCCAGGCTGGCTCAGTCTTTAAGCATCTGGGTTGAGTGGAAGGTGTCCCTGCCCATGGTAGGGGGCTTGGAACTAAATGATCTTGAAGGTCCCTTCCAACTCAAAGTATTTTCTAATTCTATGATTCTCAGATTTGGCAGTGCTGGACTAATGGTTGGAGTAGATGACCTTAAAGATCTCTTCCAACCAAAATGATTCACCTGGAGTACTCACCCCACCTAGAGTACTGTGTGCAGTTCTGGAGCCCCCAGCACAGGAAGGACATGGAACTGTTGGAGCAGGTCCGGAGGAGGCCACCAAGATGCTGAGAGGGCTGCAGCAGCTCTGCTGTGAGGACAGGCTACAAGAGTTGGGGCTCTGCAGCCTGTAGAAGAGAAGGCTTCCAGGACACCTTAGAGTAGCCTTCCAATATCTGAAGGGGGCTCCAGGAGGGCTGGGGAGGGACTATTGGCAAGGTCTTGTAATGACAGGACAAGAGGCAATGGGTTTAAAGTGTCAGAGGGAAGATTTAGACTGGATGTTAGGAGGAAGTTCTTTCCAGTGAGGGTGGTGAGACACTGGCACAGGTTGCCCAGGGAGGTTGTGGCTGCTCCCTCCCTGGAGGTGTTCAAGGCCAGGTTGGATGAGGTCTTGAGTGACCTGTGCTAGTGGGATGTGTCCCTGCCTATGGCAGGGGCTTGGAACTGGCTGATCCTTGAGGTCCCTTCCAACCTTACCATTCTATGATTTAATGATTTTATGATTACTTGAGGTCCCTTCCAACTTTCTATTATTCCTTCAATAGTTGCAAGAAAGGCTGTTGTTGTCCTCCTCTTACAGACATGACAGTCTGACTGACAGGAGAGTCTTTAATTTCTTCTTGTCATGTAAAGGAAGGAAAGGCAGCCCTACAATTAAATGAAGTCGTGCAGCATTATGCAGCAATTCTCTGTCATTAGATGTCTAATTCTGTTCCCTGTGCTGTGAAAGTTGTGCTGCTACAGAAGCCTCAAGAGTGCTGAGAAATAAAGAAATTATGCAGTGGGGTCAAAGGGTTTTTAGCAAAAGGATAAGTGGCTTTGGCAGGAGCTGGGAGGAGAAGTGATTCTGCTGAATAAATCATAGAATCAGAGAGCTGCTTCAGTTGGAAAAGACCTCTAAGATCATCAAGTCCAACCATCAACCTCAGACCTCACATGGAGGCTGTAGAGCAGCACAGACAGATCTCAGTACTCACCACCACCTCCCTGGGCAGCCTGTTCCAAAGCTGACCACTCCTGCAAGAAAGAATTTTTTCCTAACATCTAACTTGAACCTTCCCTGGCACAACTTTGGGCCATTGCCTCTCATTCTGTTAATTGTTGAGTGTGAGGTGGGGACCGACCCCCACCTCGCTCCAATCCTCTTTGTGGGAGCTGTAGAGGATGCTGAGGTGTGCTGGTTTGGGGCTAATTGGAATAGTTTAATGAGAGAAATCAGATCATTGGTGATGAAAAGAAAATAATGATGGAGTCTATAGCATTCATTGGTTTGCTGAGAGGGATAAAAAGCCAAAATGTCAAAAATTTGTCCCACTCTGGTCTGGGATGCTGGAGCTATTCGCTTCCTCCTCACTCTGCTCTAGGATCTCTCTCTCACTTGCTCTGCTCACTTCTGCCTGGGATAGGACAAGGGGCAATGGATGGAAGCTGCAGCACAGGAGGTTCCAGCTCTACACAAGGGGCAACTTCTTTGCTGGAAGGGTCCCAGAGCCCTGGCACAGGCTGCCCAGAGAGGTTGTGGAGTCTCCTTGTCTGGAGCCTTTCCAGGCCTGTCTGGATGTGTTCCTGTGTGCCCTGAGCTGGATTGTCTGGTCCTGCTCTGGTAGGGGGCTTGGACTGGATGATCTCTTTGGGTCCCTTCCAACCCCTAACATCCTGTGATGCTGTGATCTCTCCACTAACCTTGGATAACACATAACAACAAAAGCTTTGCTGGTTGTTTTGTTTGTCTGTTTGGGAAAGTAAAGGGAGAAACAGAAGGTAGCTTTGAGCCCCTTCTAGGCAGCTTTCCTTGTCCAGAAGGGAGTTTGGATTTCTGCATCATTGATAGTTTGTGTATAATTGTAAATGCTTATAAATACATTGTGCATTTATATGCTTGTACATCTAGCTTTGCTGTAAGTAGAGCTTCATCTTACTTCCAAGCCACCTCATCTAGTCTGGTAAATTCTAGAAGTGGGGGGAGGGGAAAGTTCCCAACCCACCACATGAGGTCTCCAATTCTGCAGACTAAACAACCCCTGTTCCTTCAGCTGTTCCTCATAAGACTTGTGTTCCAGGCCCTTCACCAGCTTCCTTGCTCTTCTTTGCAGTGAGTGGTCCAAAAGTAAACCCAGTGTTTGAGCTGTAGCCTGATCAGTGCCAAGCAGAGAGGGACAATCACATAGAATCAGAGAATGGTTCAGGTTGGCAGGGACCTCAAAGTTCAGCCAGTTCCAACCCCCTGCCATAGGCAGGNCCCTCGAGCAGCTCTCCAGCTACTCTGCCCCAATTTAAATCTGCAGATGATGAAGGAACCACAACATTCTCTGAAGAGCTGCTCCAGTGGTTAATTACCCTCATTACTAAGAACATTTATCTTCTTTCTAGCCTCAGATTTTCTCTAGCTTTCAGCTGTATCCATTGGAGTTTCTCATACAGGGAGTTTATGGATTGAGTAGCCAGGTGCTGGACTATGCCTGAAGGAAGACAACAAAGCAGCTGAAAGGTCTGGAGCACAGATCTTGTGAGGAATAGCTAAAGAAAAAGAGGTGAGGAGAGACCTCCTGGCTCTCTACAAGTCCCTGAAAGGAGCTTGGAGCCAGGTGGGAATTGTGCTGTTCACCCAAGGGAACAAGTAACAGGACAAGGCGAAATGGCCTCAAGTTGCACCAGGGGAAGTTTGAGCTGCACACTGGCAAAAATTTCTTTCCCTTAAGGGTTGTCATGGCCTGGACCAGGCTGCCCAGGGCAGTGGTGGGGTCTCCACATCTTTGGGTGGGTTAAAAAGCCATGCAGAGGTGGTGCTGAGGTAGATGGTTTGGTGGTGAATTGGCAGTGCTGGATTAATGGTCGGAGCTGACCACCTTAAAGGTTGCTTCCAGACAAACGACTCTTAGATCAGTACCTTTTGTTTCCCTTCCAGAGGTCCCATTTCTTTTACTATTTTTCACTGAAGCAGCTTTAATTGTGGGAGTTTTCAGCCAGAGATACATCTTCCAGCCTTCTGTAGGTCTCCTCCTCATTTATCAATGTTGTGAATTTGCAGACTGCAGAGCAGGATGCAGCAACCCAGAAAAGTGTCTCTTGCTGCACGCTTGGAGCTCCAGACACATTTTGCTGACACTATGGCATGCTTGGAGCTGCAGACATATTTTGCTGACACCATGATTGGATTTTTTTTTTCCATTTGTTTTTTATTTGCAGTTTTCCCTTTGTGTAACTCATTTTTTTCCCCCATGAACTGAAATGCTGGACTGAGTGAGGAAATGTTACTTCCCTCTAACTTCAACAGTGTGTCCTAACCAGAGGTAGCCCAGAACTGATTTTGGTCACTGCTGTGACTTTTCAGCTCAGGCTCTGCTCCATGAGGCACTTTCTGAAGTTCAGGGCAGGGTTGCACAGCCAGGAGCTGCTTCTAGCAGGGAGAAGCAGATGGGGAGAGCTCCTGCCAAGGGCTGGGCTGCAAAAAGACTTTGCTTGAGCCTTGCTCCTCTGCACACCAAGGGCACTGCCACAGCTTGTGCCCCACCTTGGGGGGTACAAAGGCAGAGATAGAACCTGAAAGGAGTGACCCTCAACTACACAGCATGGACACCTGTAAGGAGTGACCCTCAACTACACAGCATGGACACCTGTAAGGAGTGACCCTCAACTACACAGCAAGGACACCTGTAAGGAGTGACCCTCAACTACACAGCATGGACACCTGTAAGGAGTGACCCTCAACTACACAGCATGGACACCTGTAAGGAGTGACCCTCAACTACACAGCATGGACACCTGTAAGGAGTGACCCTCAACTACACAGCATGGACACCTGTAAGGAGTGACCCTCAACTACACAGCATGGACACCTGTAAGGAGTGACCCTCAACTACACAGCATGGACACCTGTAAGGAGTGACCCTCAACTACACAGCATGGACACCTGTAAGGAGTGACCCTCAACTACACAGCATGGACACCTGTAAGGAGTGACCCTCAACTACACAGCATGGACACCTGTAAGGAGTGACCCTCAACTACACAGCATGGACACCTGTAAGGAGTGACCCTCAACTACACAGCATGGACACCTGTAAGGAGTGACCCTCAACTACACAGCATGGACACCTGTAAGGAGTGACCCTCAACTACACAGCATGGACACCTGTAAGGAGTGACCCTCAACTACACAGCATGGACACCTGTAAGGAGTGACCCTCAACTACACAGCATGGACACCTGTAAGGAGTGACCCTCAACTACACAGCATGGACACCTGTAAGGAGTGACCCTCAACTACACAGCATGGACACCTGTAAGGAGTGACCCTCAACTACACAGCATGGACAGCTGTAAGGAGTGACCCTGAACTACACAACAAAAACACCTGTAAGGAGTGACCCTAAACTACACAACAAAAACACCTGTAAGGACAGGTGACACTCAACTACACAGCAAGGAATTGCATTCCATGGATGGCATCCTCAAGATCGAGCTGAGGGATCCCCAGGCTCAAGCCTCTTCATCCCTGGTCAGTGTCCCAGCAGGACTCTGTCCCTTCTGCCTTCCATCTCAGTCTCTGTGGTCCTGAATCTAATTTCAGGATCCAGCTCCTGAATTCAGTTGCTATCTGCTGCTGAGTCCAGTCTGGGACTTGCCCAGTGCCTGTGCCCAGCATCAGTGGTGCCAATGGTGCTGTCACAGCCATCAGGGGTTGAGGTGGCTCTTGGTTCTTGGTTTGTGTCTCTTTGGTTTGGTGGTGAGACACTGGCACAGGTTGCCCAGGGAGGTTGTGGCTGCTCCCTCCCTGGAGGTGTTCAAGGCCAGGTTGGATGAGGCCTTGAGTGACCTGTTCTAGTGGGAGGTGTCCCTGCCTATGGCAGGGGGTTGGAACTGGATGATCCTTGAGGTCCCTTCCAACCTTACCATTCTATAATTCTTCTTCTTTCCATCCCAGCTGGTCGAGTTTCTTTCCCAGTCCATCAGTCTCTCTCCCTTCTTCCCTTTCTCTTCCCTTGGGGAATGCAGATGTGTTCACAGAGAGCCTCTGACACTCTTCAGCATAGCCCTGACCATTGACAACCATTTGCAATTCCATCTCTTTTAGACAAGTAGGGAAAAGCTGCCAGGAGTCAGTCTCATTCTGTCCTTCCAGCCAACATAATCCTCTCTTCCTACTAAAGCTGTATGTCAAGTGTCCTTCAGTGCAATTATGCACTGCACAGAGATGGCAGAGACAGAGAACCTCCAGACCTTCATTGCATCTATTATGATTATGAATCATTGGAGAAGTGCCTTTATTCTTTACATCCTGCTATTTGCAGACAGCCTTGTGCCCCATGTCATCAGAGACATGTCCCTTGCCAGGAGAGACCTCTAGACATACCAACCACACTGCCTGTGGATTTTGAAGTGGCAGAATAGCTTTTGTTGCCTGATAAGGTGTGAGAATCACCTGAAACTCTCTTTGATATTTGCTGTCCCTCTTGCTGCAGCATGGTGCAGAGAACCAAGATCAGTTGAGAACCAAGTTCAGGAGAGTAAGGAGGAAGGAGGGGATATAATGAGCTAAAGAGTGTAGTCTTCTTTAAAACCCCTCAAACATCTCTGTTCCTACACACACATGTAAGAACACCTCCATGAGGGCAAGGATGTCCTACCACAGCATGTCATGCTGCTCACAGCCAGATGCAAAAAGCCCTGAATAACAAGTGAGGGGATGCCTGCAGATCCTGCCTCTCCTTGTGCCACAGACATGGAGTTGGCAGCCCATCCTTCCTCTTCCTCCTCTGCACATTCCCATGCTTCTCCTGCTGGCAGGCTTTACCAATAACCCACTCACCTCAAGCATCTGTGCCATCCCATGCCATTCCATCTGATCCCATTCCAATCCATTCCATCTAATCACATCCCATCCCTTCTGATCACATCCCAAGCCATCCCATCCCATCCCATCACATCCCATCACATCCCATCCCATCCCATCACATCACATCACATCACATCACATCACATTCTAACCCATCCCATCACATCCCATCCCATCACATCCCATCACATTCTAACCCATCCCATCCCATCACATCCCATCCCATCACATCCCATCACATTCTAACCCATCCCATCCCATCCCTATCCTGTGTCCCAGTATCTGCACATCCCTATCCTGTCTCCCAGTATTCCCCACCACTTGGGATCTCCTGGACTGCCATGAGAGAGCAGAAGGACTGCAATGCTTCATCCACCCAACACTGGTTTCTCACCAGGGCCCTCCACTTCATTCTGATGAATTCATTCTGATGAATTCTGGGGCAAGCTGTGCCAATGAGGTGTCTAACAAATCCCTAATCATCTTTGTAGTCCTCCACTGGACTCTCTCCAGTAGTTCCTTGTCCTTCTTGAACTGGGGAGTCCAGAAATTGATCCAGGACACCAGACATGGCAGAGCAGAGGGGAAGGAGAACTTCCCTCCACCTGCTGGCCTCATTTTCCTTCAGTAACTAGAGGAGACCATTTGCTTTCTTGGTCATGAGGACACATTGCTGGCTCATGGTGAAATTGTTGTCCAGCAGCACTCCCAGATCCTTGTTTCAGAAGATGCTTTCCAACNCCAACCCCCCTGCCCTGGGCATGGACACCTCACACTAGATCAGGCTCTCTACAGCCTCATCCAGCCTGGCCTTAAACACCTCCAGGGATGAGGCTTCCATCACCTCCCTGGGCAACCCCTGCCAGGCTCTCACCACCCTCATGCTGAACAACTTCCTCCTCACATCCAGTCTTCAGTGGGACTCTTTTTGGTGCCTCCACAAAGCCAGAGGCTTGGGTGTGGAGACTGAGCAGGGTTTGTTTGCAAAAACCAAATTTTTGGTCCCAGGGCATAAGAAAAACTCATAAAAATACTGAGGTAGTGATGCTCACATTCAGCTCCCAGCTCAGACCTTGACATTTCCTAGCTGGTGTAGAGGACATAATCAGTGCTGAGTTTCTAATTGCAAATATCAAAATAGTCATAAAGGCAGAAGAGTGAGAGTGATAACCTTTTCCAGGCTAAGTGGAGATGTTCTCTCCTTGCCTTCCTTCTCCCACTGCCTTATTATGCAGTATAATTCAGAGAATTATGGGGTGATCATTAGGGGAACCTTCTTCTGGTGAAATGAAAAACCAAAGGCAAAGCTGCTTCTCACCTCAGGAACCTTTCATTTCCTCTGCCCCACACTGTGGGGACTACCTGGCTTTTGCCAAGATCTAGATTTCAATCAGCTGCTTTGCTTTCAGGTCATTCAGGTGGTTTTGGGGTCAGGAGAGAGACCCCATGTGATATTAAATGATGGAAATTCTTTGTCTACCAAGTTTATTCCTCTTCTTTAAATGGCTGCTTCTGAAATCTGGGAATGGTGATAATTTCAGGGTCAGTGTTTGAATGACCTTTCAAGAAATATCTGGATAGCAGGAGAATGTTCATGTCTACCTTTCTCACCCTACCCACCCATCATGTTAACGGAGTTATGGATGAGATCTTGACCTCAGAGCCCTTGGTTGGAAAGGTTGGCAAGCATTTAACTAGGTAAAAAGACATCAAAGGGGCAGGTCAGCTTTTCAGAGAGGATGAGGCTGGGATTCTGCCCCTCTGCTCTGCTGAGATCCCACCTGCAGAGCTGGGGCCAGCTCTGGAGCCCTCAGCACAGCGGAGACGTGGACCTGATGGAGTAGAGCCAGAGGAGGTCACAGCAATGATGGAGGGCTGGAAGCCCTCTGCTGTGAGACCAGGCTGAGAGAGTTGGGGTTGTTCAGCCTGGACAAGAAAGGACTTCAGGGAGACCTTCTGGTGACCTTTTAGTACTTAAAGGAGGCAATGAGAAAGCTGGGGACAGACTTTTGAGCAGGGCCTGTAGTGGCAGATCACGCAGGAGTGGTTTGAACTAAGAGGGAGATTCAAACTGGAGAGAAGAAAGAAATGTATTACCCTGAGGGTGGCCCAGGTTTCCCAGAGAGGTGGGAGATGTCTCATCCCTGGAACCACTCCAGGTCAGGTTGCTTGGAGCCCTCAGCAAACTCCTCCAGTTGCAGATGTCCCTGCTGACTGCAGGAGGGTTGGACTGGATGACCTTGCAAGGTCCCCTCCAACCCAAATCACTCTATGATTCTGTGATTCTACTACAGAGAAATTTATGTCAGTGACACAGGAAGGACATGGAAGT
>WBNM01030673.1:0-11984 GCA_013399055.1 Ramphastos sulfuratus
CTATTTCTTGTTTCTAATTTAGGTTTCTTACAGTGTTAACACTAAACAACCATCAATGTCTCTTCAAAAAGTAGTTTCATCAGCCTACCTAGTAGGGATACAAGGGCAATAAAAATCACATCCATGTCCAACTTATACATGAAATGAGTGGCTATTTTGCAGCCAGATTTTGGAGGGTTTTTTTTTTGGTTTTGGATTTTTTTTGTGGGTTTGTTTTATTTTTGGGTTGTTTTTTTTTGGGGGGGGGGGGGTTGTTTGTTTTGGTGGTTTTTTGTTTTTGTTTTTGGTTTTTTTTTAGTGCTGAGTATTTAGATTTAAAATTTGAATCAAAATTAGAAATTCTAACTTTGAGCCTAGCACTGGTACATGTTAATGTCTTCAAGTCCAACATCCCTGACAGAGCAGGACCATAGAATCTAGCACAGGTCACACAGGAATGCATCCAGATGGGTCTTGAAAGTCTTCAGAGAAGGAGCAGCCTGTTTCAGCGCTCCATGATCCTTACAGTAAAGAAGTTATTCCTCATGTTGAGGTGGAACTTCCTGTGCTGTAGTTTACCCCTTGTCCTATCAAAGGGCACAACTGAGAAGAGTTTGTCCTCTCCCTCTTGACCCCCACCCCTCAGATATTTATAAACATTAATTAGATCCCCTCTAGGTCTTCTCTTCACTACACCAAAAATCTTCAGGTCCCTTAGCCTCTCCTCATAGGGCAGTGCTCCAGCCCCTTAATCATCTTTGTAGCCCACTGTTGGACTCTTTTGAGTAGATCCCTGTCCCTCCTGAACTGAAGACCCCAAAACTGAATGGAATATTCCAGGTGAGGTCTCACCTGGGCAGAGTAGCAGGGGAGGAGAACCTCCCTTGTTCTGCTGGCCACACTCCTCTTAATGCACCCCAGGATCCCATTGGCCTTCTTGGCCACAAGGGCACATTGCTGGCCCATGGACTGCTGTTGTCCATCAGGACTTCCAGGTCCTTCTCCAGATGTGAGAGGCTTTGTCTTTCACTGGAGAAAACAGACCTGAATTCAAACTCCTCTTTAGTGGACGTTTTGTTTCTGGACTTGCAAATTAATGTTGCTATTGTAGTGGAGATATGTTTCCTTATTTAAAATGTTAACAAGACCTCAAACTTAGACCTCTATTATAGTCATGTCTATCTTGGGAAAAAACATTTACCTAAAGAGATAAATTCTGAAAGCATCTTCATTTTAATGAGTTTACTTAATAGAAGGAGTAGTTATTTTCTGCAGCAGTGCTTTTCAAGAAATTTTCTTTTTTTTTGGGCCTATCAGCAGTAAAATAAAGTAAAAATAACTTCAGAATGATGTAGAGGTGAAAGATTGTATTCCAAAAAATAGAGCTTCAATATGCTAGGAAAGAGAATGGCAGAAACATTTTAGTAGATCTATGGTAAAAAAGGTAACAGAAGACTAAAAATTGGTTGGCATGGGCAGGGGAAAGACCCCAAGTTTACAAAATAAGTATTTCGACTGGATGTACAAACTGGAATGTTTCTGTATCTGAATGTTTCTGAATGTATACTGAATATTTCAGTATCTGAAGGGGGCCTACAGGAAAGCTGGGGAGGGACAAGGTCTTGTAATGACAAGACAAGGGGCAATGGGTTTAAACTGGCAGAGGGGAGATTTAGACTGGATGTCAGGAGGAAGTTACAGTATCACAGTATCACAGTATAGCAAGGTTGGAAGAGACCTCAAAGATCATCAAGTCCAACCCACAACCACAGACCTTAAGACTAGACCATGGCACCAAGTGCCACGTCCAAACGTGCCTTGAACACNGATGATCCAGGGAACAAGTTGATTATGGATTTGGATTGTGAGCAACTGCCATTTACTGCTTTAGTCTGTAAGCATAGGGAAGGTATACTTGGGAAACTGGTAGGAGTAAATGGAGAACAAGGAAGTGAGTCCTTCCTAAAGTCCTTGTAGCAGCATCTTAGACTTCCGGGG
Organism: Ramphastos sulfuratus; assembly: GCA_013399055.1. Taxonomy (NCBI): domain Eukaryota; kingdom Metazoa; phylum Chordata; class Aves; order Piciformes; family Ramphastidae; genus Ramphastos; species Ramphastos sulfuratus. The sequence goes on from WBNM01030673.1 coordinate 1,978, forward strand.
ATCACAGAAAGTGTACAGGCAAATATGTTCTGCCTTTGTGGAATACTGAACTGCCTAAGTTAAAGTTGTCTTTATTTTGTTTTCTTTTTTTAATAGATAATTAAACTACCACAGGATTCACATAAGCAAAATAAGGGCGCCACGCACCTTCATTTCCCACCCAAGACTCTCACGTGTTCAGACGTCACTGAAAACAGTGTCTTGGAGAAGATCAAACAGTCTGCACCACAAGGTGATGGATTCAAACTTTTGTGTTTGTACTCAGACTTTTGTTGGAGCAATCCATAGCTTGATTTCAGCATTGGCTAGTCGTTGTTCTTGTTAAGCTAGATTTTCCTCATTCAGGTATTGGTCCCACAAGTGTTATCGCAGGAATGCTGTGATTCTTTTTTTATTAACATTTCTTAATTTTGTTTTCAGTTGTGAGCAATTTAAACCAGCCTCATTGCTGACAGTGAAACTTCAGATACTGGCCTCTGCTTGAGGCTGAATGCTTAGAAAGCAGCAGCAGTAACACTACAGCTGCTTATGATGCTTAGCTTACAGGAAGAAATAGAAAAGATACTCTGTTGTCTGATTATTTCCAGAAGAGCTCTAGCATCTCCCTGGGCTAGAACAGGGACTTCAAATTTGGCAGAGAGATAGTTCTGGCACCAGAGTCATGCCTTATGCTACTCCTATGAAATTCCATTAAGATTCAATCAAGTGGTAGGCCATAGAAAAGACAAACTATCATTTGCTTATATGCAGCAAACCTCCCCAGAAGCTCTCTTTAAAAACTGTTGAACATTATCTTTCAACTGAGCATCCTCCCTGGCCTCTGAATCTCCTGATGGAGCTACACTGCAGACACCATTGACTGTATTGCAATGGACTCAGAAATCACTTCTGTTAGCAATCCAGGAATGAGAAGAATGGCAAGACACTGACAGTGGTTTTTATTTTTCAGCATTTAAGATCTAACTGCCACATGGGGAAAAAAAAATAATTCTTTATGTAGACATTCCTATCTTGCCCCTTGTTTTATCACAGTATCACACAGTATCACAGTATAGCAAGGTTGGAAGAGACCTCAAAGATCATCAAGTCCAACCCACTACCACAGCCCTCAAGACTAGACCATGGCATCAAGTGCCACGTCCAAACCTACCTTGAACACCTCCAGGGACAGTGACTCCACCACCTCCCTGGGCAGCCCATTCCAGTGGGGAATGACTCTCTCAGTGAAGAACTTTCTCCTCACCTCCAGCCTAAACTTCCCCTGGCACAGCTTGAGACTGTGTCCTCTTGTTCTGGTGCTGGTTGCCTGAGAGAAGAAAGCAACCTCCTGCTGGCCACAACCACCCTTCAGGTATGAACTGGAGGATGAAACCAGCTCACAGGTTGAAGTGCTATGTGAATATTATGTGCAGATCGGAAGAAGAGAGTTTAGGTTTCAAAGCCTTTCAGAATGGTAACAGTGATGCACAATGGAATACATGGGAGGAGAAAGAGTGGCATATTGAGGGCCACNGAGAGAGAGCAGAGAAGCATTGATGGTTTAGCATGTTGGATGGGCATTTCAAGTTGGAAGTACCACATCAAAACAAACCACTAGAAGTATTTTTCAGATATAGAGTGATGGTTTAGGGGGCAAAATGAAGTTTGCCCTATGAGAATTTTTAGGGTAAGCATCAACCACACTGTGATGAAATTGCTTTTATATAACCACAGTGATACCAGAAGCATAGGGGTATAAATGTATGTTGTACCGAGGAGCAAGGTCACACAGAATCACAGAACTGTCCTTTTAGTTGTATCTGTTAAGGTGCTTCTAGGTTCAGCACAAAACTGAGAGTAGCAGATCCAAAAGGTGGAGTTACAGACAATTTTTCTCAACGATGAAGAGTTATGCTCAAACTCTTAATAAATCAAACTCGTCCTTACCGTTGTTTGGTCCTACCATTGGTGTTCACATGGACATGGCTGCACTCAAACACATAGAAGCTGCACCAAAAGAAGTCACATTTCTGGAAACACATGGAAAAAACTCATTTGAGAAGTCCAGGAAGATGTATTTATAACAACTGAGAGCATTAGTGTACGTCCTATTTTATGTACAGACCTCTGAAACAGACTGATAAGCCGATCATGGAAGATCTGCAATTTCCATGCCAAAGAGATTTGCACTGAGAAAAAAAAATTTCTAGGAGTAATTTTTTTATATTGTTTGTATTTATTTATTTTTCTTGGAGCCTTCTTTAAAGATATTATTAGCTGCTAATATCCCCCATGGGTTTGTTTTTTAATGTATCTATGCATTGCTACAGTATGCTGTTTCTGCTGGTGATATGTTGCTAAGAGATTTAATAATGGGTAAACAAACACAACATGTGGTAATCCATTTCAAATTAAAAGTTTATTAAACGCTAGCTTGATGACTTTCTGGCTATTTACAATTAAAGGAGCAAACCTTAGGGAACTGGAGATCACGTGGTGAAAATCATGACTTCAACATTTCCAACAGAAAAATGTGTTTATGATCTGTGGCAAGCTGTCGCACGTTGATATGCTCTATAAATACTGTATTATATCTGTTAAACTACCAAAAGCAAGGAGGGGGGGGAAAAAAAGAGCTCTGTTAAAGTGACATTAAGGTTGAGACACAAACCAGAGAAAGCAAGAACAGTCTAAATGAAGACTGGTGCTCTGTAACTCACTCTGCTGCAGTAGTCTAAATAGTGAGTGATCTTACATATCAATACCATATGTGGTGCTGCAACATGTAAGCAAAATAGAGCAGGTTAGGAGATGGTGTTTTAACCTTCACTTCAAATTTGTCTTGGTTTCAGAAGTTTAAGACAGAACCTTCATATTATTTCCATTAACTCCAGGCTACATTATTGTTTTAAATCACAGCTCTGTGTTGGGCTACGTGTGGCTTTTCCTGGCTGATCTCTCCTCTAGAGTACAATGCAGAGGAATGCAATCTAATACCTCCCATGCTTTTCTAGCTCACAGATACACATTATAGGTGTATTATTTTAGTCCAAACCACATCATTTTTTTCCATTTTTTTGAGGTGGTAATCCATGAGAAGTTTATGGAAGAGGACACCTTCTGCTTTCATGACCAACCTTTGTTTTCTCTAAAGAAAAGCTTCTCTAGTTGATCTGTTGCCACTTTAAGGGAAAACACTTTCTGCTTTCATGGCCAACCTTTGTTTTTTCTAAAGAAAAGCCTCTGCCACTTTAAGGGAAGACAATTTCTGCTTTCCTGACCAACCTTTGTTTTCTCTAAAGAAAAACCTCTGCCACTTTAAGGGAAGACAATTTCTGCTTTCCTGACCAACCTTTGTTTTTTCTAAAGAAAAGCCTCTGTAGTCGATCTGTTGCGACTTTAAGGGATCAACAGTCCCAATGATAATTTATCTGTGGAATTCATTAGTTGTCATTTTCAAGGTGGTAACAACTCTGATAGAAGTAGCATAGATAAGAAAATTAGATGTACCTACCTGAAACATTGCCCTGATAGGTTTGGATCTAAGTAACCTATCCTTACCACAGAATCACAGAAAACATCTGGTTGGAAGAGACCTCAAAGAGCATCCAGTCCAACCTACAACTGAATTGAGGGTCAATCCTAAACCATGTCCCTAAGCACCAGGTCCACATGCTGCTTAAACATCTCCAGAAACGGTAACTCCACCACTGCCCTGGGCAGACCATTCCAGTGTTTCAGAACCCTCTCTGCGAAGAAAGATTTCCTAGCATCCAGCCTGAACCTCCCCTGGAGCAGCTTGAAACCATTTCCTCTAGTCCTGTCATTTGCCACCAAGGAGAAGAGGCTGCCCCCTCCTCACTCCAAACTCCCTTCAGGTAGTTGTATAAATGCATGAAGACTTCAGAAATACAAAAGTTCATATAAACCATTAAATACAGAGACTCTTCAAGAAAGCACTCACTCTCATATAAACCATTAAATACAGAGACTCTTCAAGAAAGCACTCTCTCTCACTGTGAAATCCACAGCAAGATCCCCTTTGACTTCAGTGTCTGCAGAAGATGGGATTCACATGTGCAAAATGTCAGCATAACTCAGCCTTTCCTGAACGTGGCAGCTCTTTTGTCTTCAGAGAAGTAACTGGACAGCATTTGAGGTTTTATTCTCCAGCTTTAGGTCAGACCCAGGCTCATGTAGGAAGTGTTACTCTGCACTTGTGAACATTCTTCCAAATGCTCAACCTTCTGTCTGTGCTGTTTTGCTGGGTTAAAGTGCAAACACCTATTTGTGCCCATTAGAAATGATGATCAGATAATACAGTTAAGCAGAAAACCAGAGATAATTTATTCTTTGTAGTTTCCACAAGCAAAGCAAAATCTTTTTCATTCTAGTGACTCACTCTTGGTTGAAGTCCTGAAGTTATGATTAGCACAGTTCTAGCATATAATGGTGACCACTCAAGGTCTAAAAAGGTTGCTTACAAGGGAGAAAGTGAAAGAGTAGCAGAGAAGGACTGATATATAGAAACAATAATTTTCTTTTAGTGTCAAGTTGCATACAGTCTTGGGTCGAACTACACCAGAAATCACTACCTGTGCCTAAATGGTCATGACCATGTATACATCATTCTAAGCAGAAATTAGCCCCAACACTACAATGTGAAATCTAGATGAGAGTTTTGCTTACCCTGACTGTGTTGGAGGAGAGATGTTGTTAGCCAAGATTTTGAAGATAGTCAGGTTAGTCTGGTCCCAGCAGCAGGATAGTTTTGCTATAGTAGAGCTGTGTTGTGTTAGCATTCTATGCTGCTTTCACTATCTGGACTAGCACAGGTGGCTGCTGCTCCAACTTTGCTGAGTAGAATTGTCACATAGGAGGGCTCCCACTATCTCAGCTGTCTTTGCACTAAATACATGCAGATTTTCTGTGTCTTTCTTTTTGTCCCCCACTGCCTCCCTGCTCTACTACAGGAGTGTAAAGAAACAACAACTCAGCTGTTTGAGTGTGGTTTTAGGGACATTTATTTTCTTACAATGAACAAAAGCTCATTTATTTCCTAAACTTTATTTCCACCACTCCCCCCAAAGTTTGCTGTCTAACAGCAGCACATGTAGTTCATGTGCCCTGTGCATCAACCAGAGGAAAGGTTGCAGGAACAGAATTTTTTTCAATTCCCAAACTATGATCTTATAACAAATAAATATGCAGAAGGATTATTTTCAGGTAGACAATTTATCTGTTACTGTACAATTCTTAGAGTATTTCAGTCTGTCTTACTTCTGCCTGGCTCTTAAAAATAAGGTTGGTTTGGATCATTTGGCTTTGGCAGTCCTTGAAACTCGCTGGAGTTGTAAAGCTTTAAACAGTTGCACAAGTCTTTAATTGTAAATTAGTTTTGACAGGACTGCTAGGCAAAGGCCTGGCCCATCCCATCATGATGCTAGCCGACAACCCCTTACAGCTCCTGGAGCAAGGGAACATGTGGAAGGAATTGTTCTTTTACATTTCACAGCTTGTCATTTCCTCTGCAGGGCAACCTCTGACCTCCCTGAAAGATCCTGACACCCATAAGGGAAGTATTCCCACTGTTGTAAAGGAAGTGGAAAAGCAGTTTAATGCCACGAGAGGAGGAGAAATGTGTGTGTCAGAAGAAGCTGAGAAGAAAAGAGAAGAGCTGAAAACGCTTCCAGCAGGTTAGGACTTTTATTGTGTTATTTATTTTACTAAGAGTTTGCAAGTAGAGCTACTTGGTGTGTGTTTAAATACCCTCTTCTCTCTCCCCCTTGCCCCCCGATATCATCTTATCATTATTTCACTAAGTGAAGGAAGTGATGGAAGAGTTTAAATCAATGGTGAGGGATCAAAAGCAACTCAGAAAAAAAAGGTACAGAAGTAGTGGACTCCCCTGTCTAAAAAAGTATTGGTAGGCCAAATGTGTTAGCAATTACAAGGTGTAGGTGGAGTGCACTGACAACATTAGATTACTGCTGGTGTTTCCTTGACATTTTTACACCCTTTCATTTTATTTGGCCATTTATATCTGTGGATCACAACATGTTGTTGTTAGATGCTTGGGAAACATTTTCTCTTCCTGCAATATGTTAATAGCAATATCCTTTGTTGTTGGTGCTGAGCTAAATGGCCTAAGAGTGCCTGTCTGTATTAACATCAGATAGTGTTTGCTTCTGAGATGTGGGGTTCTTTTGAAGCCAGAGCTTTGTAAGTTTCTCTATTTTGTTGTTGTGGATCTTTCTTGTTTGTTTGTTTGGTTGTTTCATTTTGTTTTTTTAATCCCAGGTAAAAGGTATGTCTGAGAATTTAGTAACACAACCCCTGGGTCCTGTCCTGAAATCAGATGCCACCATTTAAAAGGCATGTAGATGTGGTGCTTAGTAGCATGGGTTAGTGGCAGACTTGGCATTATCTGGATATATGGTAGAACCTCATGATCTTAAATGCCTTTTCCAACCTAAATGATTCAGTGATGGCCAGAGACAGATTTATCATGGAACTGGGATAGGAAGGTACCAATGTTATACACAGCCATCCCCACTTAAACTGGGTAATGAATTTTACTCATTATCCTACAATGGTGAAATGGTCATGCAGGCACAGAAACCACTGCTGCCTGCCATCCACTTTGTGCTGCCATTTGTGCACAAGCCCAGAGTGCCAGTCAGCCCTGCTGGTCATGGTGCAGGAGTTAAGGATGAATAAGCAGATGGAATAAAGCAGTTGGCAGCCAATTTGAGATCTGTATTTGTATCCATTGCTTGTGACCCACCCACATACCACAAACAAGGTGAAGGTCAACTTTCATTTTTAGGGAAAGGTGCTCCCTCAGCTATTGTGTGAAGAAAATTGATTAATCTCTCCTTTTGAAAGGAGAGAGTCACTCTTGTGTACCAGGAAGCTATAATAGGCCATATTTACAGAATTACTGAATGATAGGGATCAGAAGGGACTTCTGGAGATCATGTGGTACAACTCCCTTTCTAAATCAGCTACAACAGGTTGCCCAGGATCCTGTCCAGGCAAGTTTTAAATCTCTTCAGAAATGAGACTCCACAACCTCTCCAGACAGCCTGTTTCAGTGCTTTAGCACTTTCATAAGAAAGTTTTTCCTCATTTACAGATGGAACCTCCCATATTCTAATTTGTGCCCATTGCCTCTTGTCCTGTAACCGAGCACATTGGAAACAATCTCGCTTCGTCTTCTTCACTCCCACCCTGTGGGTATTTATAAGCATTGGCAAGATCCCCTCTCAGTCTTCTCCAGGCTGAACAGCCCTAGGTCTCTCAGCCTTTTGCTGTGTAAGGGAGATGTTTAGCCATTGTACTGAAAAATTATAGGTAAGAGCTACCTGAGGTCACATACTTAGCTCTTATCTGTGTAAACAGTAGCTTGTAGTTGTCTTCAACTCTGTGGGCTCCCCCAAAACAATGCAGTGGAATTTTGGATCCTGATTTGAAACCAACTAACACACCAGCTTTCCTTTTAGAGTAAGCCATAAACTGTCATTCAAATCCCATTTCTTTGTAGCTATTGTTTCATATTTATTGCCCAGGAAGGCCAGGACTATGCATCTGCTATTATAGGTGTATTTATTGAATATCTCTAATTAAGCAGGCACAAATAGAGGCAGGAGCTAGTATGACACTTGTCCTGGGTTGAGACTTATGTCTTTTAAGTACCATGGAGTACAGACCTCCAAGAGGTCCAGAGCATCCAGGAGTGGACAGGAAATTGTAATCTTTCATTATTTCATTCCCACAATTCTGTTATCTTACTCTATTTAAGCTAATAGCAAGGCCAGCTCCTCCTCTTTCTTCCCTCTCTTCTCCTGAGAAGGAATGCTCTTTTATCTGGTAACATGGGGGAGTATCACAGGCCTCTTTGGCCTGACTAATTTTTTTTCCCTGCATAATTTTGGCCTGTTTAGGTCTAATGGCAGAAAGCAATGGGGATGGGGGAGTTCGAGCCTGAGCTAGCCTAGCAATGGCAGGGGAAGAAAGAGGCACTGGGGATTATGATAAAATCCAGGTGGGAAAGAAAAGGAGTTCTGGGGATTTGGGTTTGGTCTGGTTGGAGGGAGGTTTGGAGAAGGTTTTCATTTGATGGGATTCTGTGTTAAACCCAGATTATGGTTTTTTGTGTATTTCATATGCTTCAACACTGCTCTGCATTGTAGGTTGTAGTTAGTAGTAGCACTTTCACAGGATCACAAGGTGTTAGTGGTTGGAAGAGACCTCCATAGATTATCAAGTCCAACCCCCCTGCCAGAGCGGGACTATAGAATCTAGCTCAGGTCACACAGGAATGCATTCAGACAGGTCTTAAAAGTCTCCAGAGGAGACCTCCACAACCTCTCTGGGCAGCCTGNCTGCTATTTAATCTTCTAATATATTCTGTATTTCTATCCAGTCCTCTGTGTGGGGTCTTTCTTTAATTACTTTGAAAGTAATTTTAGAGCCTGTCTTCCCCCACTGCCCATTTAAAGGAAGACAGAGCTGCTTAATCACAATTCATAAGCACTGAGTGTTGATGTTAGCCATCACAGATGTGTAGAAAGTAGAATACAGAACTTGTGTCAGTTGTTAAACTGTGTTGATGAGAAAAGATTAATCATGCTACAGAAAAAAGCAATAAAAATTTCTGAACCATCATAGATTCTCAGTGCACCTCCTAGGTAAGACCAACGTTCCATTAACATTTCTTTGCTAGATGTTGGGCCTTCCAAGAATGTAAGTGCAGCTTTAGCTTAGAAATTTTGTTCCAACATTTACATTAGCAGAATCTGTTTTGAAGTTAATCCTTTTGCCCAACACTAGTTGTGCAAAGTAGCTTAGAATAATCACAGTGTTTAGAACGTGAGTAACATGCTTGAAAGAAAGATGGTTTAAAAAACATTTAATGGCATTTGACATTTGGTTTTGGCTGCTTTTCAAGGGCTTTTGCTGACTTCTTTTGATTTCCAGCATTTGGATGTTTCCACCTTTAGGGTGTATATCACAATCCCCAGTTATGAATTGAGCAGGTAGACAGCTCCTCTCCCTTTCCCCCCTACTCACATCACTAATCCCTATCCAGATCTAAAAACTACTATGTTGGTTTCTCTTCAAATTGCTTATGTGGAGTTTGGCAAAGGTATAATGTCAGACAAAGCATTTTAGAGCCCCCATTTTCAATTCAAGAAGGTCCCTCACAAATACTCTGAAAAAAAAAAAAAAAACCAGCTACAGAAGCAGCCTGGTTATGAAAGGTCCTGAGTTGATAAAACTTCTATCAAAGCAAATTTAAATTCAAAAGACATTGTTTTGCATCATCACAGGCTCTGACTCAGTATCCTCTGAGAGATAATGCTAGAATGTACTGAGGACTTTAAAACCAGATCTTGTAGAACAGGGAGTCTACCTGAGCTACAAGCAGACCTCCAAAAGCATCAATGGATTTGAGTTAGGTGAAAAACATCTTTTCTTATCTTTATTCAAAACAGAAGTTTTTCCTGATGAGCCCAATTTCTGGTACTTGCTAAATCCATTAAATGTTAATTTAATAGAGAACTTTGGTTTCGAAAGGCACTTCACTACAGCATGGATTTTCTGTGATGGAACAGTGCCAGTAACATAACCACTAAACTCAATATCTGCACTCAGAACTGGGGAAGGAAAAAAAAAAAAAGCTTCATTTTGAAATCCCCAGATAATTTCTGCAGAACCACATATAAACTAGGATTTATACTGTAACTAATGTTTAATTTGGAGCTTCAACAGTGCCTGCATTTTTCTCCCCACCAACGCTCAGCCCAGAAGGCAGCTGATCCCCAGCCTTCCTCTCCTATGTTCTTTCATACGTTTCTTCCTATATTCCTCTTAGTTCAAAGCTCTCAGTTATGTATGTGCACCAGTAAAACCCCTGGAAACATGTAAAGTATTTCTCATAAATGTTGTTGGTAAGACTGCTACAAGCAACTTGCATGCTGTTCATTTTTGAGGTTTGACACTATAGAGTCATAGAATGGTTT